>PVKM010000316.1:26791-53299 GCA_004027735.1 Carollia perspicillata | reverse complement strand
GACTTGGCTATTGTAAATTGTGCTGCTATGAACTATCGCAAGTCTCTTAAATCGGTAATGGCAAACCATTTTCCAGTTGGTGTTCTCTGTGGGTGTCTCCTGACTGGAACTCAGAAAGATTTCAGGCAGCTGCTGCAATGGATTGGGGTGGACATCCAATATGATCCCATTTTCCATCTTGGCCATCAAGTCTTTGCTCCTTCTAGCTCTAAACAAAACCCCCCATCTTATAACCGTGACCTCTTCGCCATCTCCAGCCCTACCATCTATCATTGCCCAGCTCTAACACTCCTTTAGGCCCACCTCTCTCTTACTCTGCCCTGTTTCTCCAGGATCTCGATGACTGTGTGATCCGGCAGACCAACACACAGTTCCAGTATGGTTATGAATACTTGGGTAACTCTGGCCGTCTTGTCATCACCCCCTTGACAGACAGGTCAGCTGTGTGGAATGAGCAAGATGGTTGGGGTGGGGGTAGCGAATTCTGAGTGAAGGCTTCCAGAAGCCTGACTTGAGTCCTGTCCTACATTCTCAGGTGTTACATAACGCTGACCACCGCATTGCACCTGCATCGAGGGGGCTCCCCCAAAGGTCCAGCAGGCACGGGAAAGACAGAGACTGTCAAGGACCTGGGCAAGGCCCTTGGCATGTATGTCATCGTGGTCAACTGTTCTGAGGGCCTGGATTTTAAGTCCATGGGCCGAATGTACTCAGGCCTGGCCCAGGTCAGCATTTTGCCATCCTGTCCCAATGGCCCCTTAAATATCTTTAGTCCCAGAAAATCAACTGGAACCCAAATTGGTTCAGTGCTTTGTAACTTACAACATTCATCTCCTCAGTGAGTTCTTAAAATTGGTTACTCCTTGTACCTCCATGAAGTGCACTTTGCTTATTTGCAAAATGTGAAGATTATGTAAGGATTCAATAAGTTAACGCATGTGAACTGCTGCATAGTGTAGGCACTCAGTGCTCGCAGTTCCTCTACCCTGATCTCCTTCAAACTCACATCCCTTCTAGCCTTCCCCCAGATTGTCCCTGTCTGATGGAAAGCCCTGGTCAGAAACTACAACAGTGCTATACTGGGCTTCCCTCAACACCCTACCCCCGCATTTTGGAGGCCACCTTGCCTCTCAAAATAGTTCCAGCAGTGCTGCGTTAGTCACAATTTCTAGTTTCTGTCAACCTGGGGTACTTCTCTTACTGCCAGTGAATCTGTCTCCCACCCTACAGACGGGTGCCTGGGGCTGCTTTGATGAGTTTAACCGCATCAACATTGAGGTGCTGTCGGTGGTGGCCCAGCAGATCCTGTCAATCCTATCTGCCCTGGCTGCCAACCTCACCCGCTTCTATTTTGAGGGCTTTGAAATAAATCTGGTGTGGTCCTGTGGGATTTTCATCACCATGAATCCTGGTAAGGGCCAGGGAGTGGATGGAGCTCGGGGTGGTGGGGGCAGAGAACTGGATATTCCAAGGCAAACACTTGTCTTCCCCTCCCACCGCCAGGCCTGTGTATTTAGCAAAATGAAATGTAGCTAAAGACAGCAAAGTATGAGAGAAGAATAAACATACGATTTCTGGAAGAAGAAGAGGCATCTTACTGCTCTCCCTAAAGGCATTAATAACCGCCATGTGAATGCAGGGTAGGGCAAAGTAGGTTTATGGCTGTGAGTATGTAAAACACAGAGTTTACCTTTGTATTATTATGTATTAATTACTGTATTATCTTCCATATGAACAACTGCAAACCTACTTTTGCCCCAGCCTGTATACGTCATAGCCCTAGCCTTTGAAAGTACTTAATTATCTTCTCCCATTGGGCTAGCAGTTCCTAGAGTTCTGTTCTATCTGCCATCCCTTTTGAGAATGGGAGAATCTCCCCAAAGTGCAGGCATTAGGGTCTCTCATTACTATTCCCTAGAAATAGCTCTGTGGGAAGGGTCTAGGAGAAAATGGAAAAGGGTTTAGGTACTGAAGGAATCAGAGAAACAGCTGTGATTTCTGTTAGGACCGATGTTATATTGCATGCATACAACTTGGAGAGATGGGAAATTGGCAGCTCTACCATCTGAATTGGGAATAAGCCCATGCAGAAAGTAAGGAAACGCCCAGGGATAGGAAAGAGGAGCGAATTGGTATGGGAGGAGCCAGGGCCGAGATGTGGATGGAAGAGGTCTTAGAGTTGGAGTTGGAGAGAAAGTTAGAGATGGAGCTAGGCTGGGGAAAATGGGATTGATTGGGAAGTGGGTCTTTGGGAGTGGTCCAGATTCTAACCAAATGGCTCTGTTTTCCAGGCTATGCTGGTCGTACAGAACTTCCTGAAAATCTTAAATCCATGTTCCGTCCAATTGCCATGGTGGTGCCTGATTCAACTCTTATTGCAGAAATCGTTCTCTTTGGGGAGGGCTTTGGCAACTGCAGGGTATTCTGATCATTTCTTTCTTCCCCAATTATTTTATTTCCCTTCCATGATTATTCCCTGGACGGAGGAACACCATGAAAGCCCCAAGTCAGTTTATCCTATAGGGAACATACTGTCAGTAGGAAATGGAGGAAGAAGTATTCAGAGTCTCTCCTCTACGATGTCACAAGTCCACGATGGTGGGATTGACAAGGTCTTCTCATTAGGATTGTCCATAGAGCAACTCCCAGCTGCTTCAAGTCCTGGCACCTAGCTTCTTGTATTCGTAACTACCCCTAGATGAAGCAGAGGGAGTTGTGGAGAGACAGGTCGTTTCCTCCTCTGTTTTCATTCCTCAGATTCTGGCCAAGAAGGTATACACACTGTACTCCCTGGCTGTGCAGCAGCTCTCCAGACAGGACCATTATGACTTTGGCCTACGGGCCCTCACCTCCCTTCTGCGCTATGCTGGCAAGAAGCGCCGCCTGCAGCCAGATCTGTCGGATGAAGAGGTAGATCAAGGACATAGCTCTTGAACCTTAACCTCCACTGTCACTGGTCCTATGTGCCTTAACTAAAGTTTTCAGACCCTTTCTTTCCCCAGATTGGGATTTCTACCCTTCTTCCTGTCCCCTGTGTTGCCTGAGTTTTACCTGTTGTATTTTTAAAGACCAGCTTAGGTATATCCATTGTTCTTGGCTCTTGCCCCTCATCCTTTGGAGAGGATGAGGGGCAAGAGCCATCCTAGTGAGTACCTAGGCCCTAGCTCCTCCAGGTGGAGTCTCTGTCTGATGCAGACCCTGGCTTGTGGGGTCCGAGACATTGTGTATGGGGGAGACACATTCACACAGACTATCGAGTCCTGTGGAGGAAAGGGGCGAGCAACTTCTCTCTCAAGGATAGCAAAAGCCGCGGCCTCCGCCATGACAGGCCTTTATTTCTTTTTCTGGGCACATTACACATGGTTCTCATTTACTGTGCACAGGTTCGCTTTAGGAGGTCACCTTTTACAGAAAACAAAGGAGCCGATGCCGCTAATCACATCACAGAAGAGGGATATTTGCAAATAAAAAGGGAAAAGTGGTTGAACCAGTTACACTCTATGCTGGGGAGTTTTAGCATGGATTTTAGGCAGTTACAGTAAGCACTTACTGTCTGGATTCAGGGTGAGGGAGTTTTAGCAAAAGCAAGTCTCAAAGCTGCCTAGGTACATAGCAGGCCTGGTTCCCCGCCGGAGAACCTATCTGTGGGTGTGGGTCCTGTGCATCTTCCAGCTGGAGCTGGGCCCATGCCACGAAGAATGGTCTCCTACATCTGTCTTTCCCCATCTAGGTTTTGCTGCTATCAATGAGGGATATGAACATTGCCAAGCTAACTTCAGTCGACATGCCGCTATTCAGTGCCATCATGCAAGATCTATTTCCCAACATCGAGCTGCCTGTCATCGATTATGGCAAGGTATTTTTTCCTTAATACTCTTCCTGACCTCATATGTGAATGTAGATCTGGGAACATGACACTTGACTCCCAGGCCTGGTTCTGCCATTCACTAGCTGTGACTTGGAGCAAAGCAGTTGGCTTCTTTCTGGGCTTCCTTATCTGTAAAACGATATAGACCTATGCAAACATTCTGCTCCCTCACCACAACTCCCTACTTCTCTCCCACCCCCCAGCTTACTGGCTCAGGTGCTTCTACTCATTGCTTCTTTGACTTCATTGAGATCTCTAATCTACTGGCCTTTCTACTGTATTCCCATCTGCCCTCTCTTGCCTCTACTTGTCTTCTCATTGAGGGAGTTTTGAGGAGAGACTGCTAGGAACTGTGTGATATGGGAGAGCAGAGGAATGAAAAGGGGGTGCAGGAGGAGGATTTTAGAAAGTATGGGTATTTTCTTTCTGGCAGTGGTAGTTTAGGTACCTTGAATTATCCTTTCTATTGAAACCACTACAATGCTGGATAAAAAATATAAAAATGCATATTTTTAAATGTATTGCTAAGCTGGAGAGAAAGACTTCTGGGATGGGGAGGGGAAATAAGAGCAGGGAGATCAGTGAGTGTAAAAGCTGACTTTCTCCCTGAAAATTTTTGTTGAATTTAAGCTACTTGAGAGAGAAAATAAAGTAACCCAAGTTTGAGGTACGATAGGGAAGCCAGTACTGTGTAAACTTCAGTCTGCAAGGGAAAATATCCTCAGCAAATGGGAAAACGAGAAACTCGCCATTGAGAAGGGTACATACAATAAAGAAACTTACTTGAGTTGCCAGATGATGGGGAGAGGAGCTAAAAGTTTTGAGATTTCCTAACCACAAGTCAGCCCTTATGTGGTCCAGGGTCCTAATTTATTCTACTGTATAATTTCAAAACTCTCACACTTAAAAGTTAATTTTAAGTAGTTCCTGGTTGCTAGCTTCCCCCAGGTGACTGGCAGAAGCAAATGCAAATTAATTCTGGAAGAGGAAATTTCACCTTAAGCCTCGAAGAATTATAATAAAAATTTAAGATAGAAATCCAATAAAATGAGCAGCTCCTGGTCAAAAGTCACAAAACACACAAGGGAACACAATAGCATGAATGGAAAATGGAGGAACAACAGAATAACAGAATCAAATGGCTAAAGACTTCAGATACTGAAAAGATCAGCACAAAATTTAAAAATAACTAAATTTAATATGTTTAAAGAAATAAAAGAGAAGCTTGAAACTATGAGCCAGGAACAAGAGACTTCTAAACTAGGTAGATTTGAAAAAGAACCAATAGAATTTCTATAAATGGGAAAATATTACAATTGAAATTTAAAACAACATTTCAATATAGAGAGCACTTGTAGGTAAAGAAAGTGGATTAAAAACAATTTTGTTACCTTTTGAAAATCCACTATAATACTCTAAAGAGATTTTTTTTTTTTAGAAAACTTTACTTACTTATTTTTAGAGAAAGGGAGGGAGAAAGAGAGGGAAACATCAATGCGTGGTTGCCTCTCATGCACCTCCAACTTGGGGACCTGGCCTACAACCCAGGAATGTGCCCTTAGTGGGAATCTAACCAGTGACCCTTTGGTTCTCAGGCTGGCACTCAATCCATGGAGCCACATCAGCCCAGGCTAATGAGATTTCTTAAACAAGGCATCTATATCCAAAAGTATGAGTAGAATGGAAGAAATAGAACAAACATTTTAGACGTAAGAAACAAATGAGTAAGTCATGCCTTAGCAAACCCGAGAGGGCTGGGGGTGGGAAAAAGTGAGAGACAGTTCTCAAAAGGCCAAGCACTTGTGGAATTATATTCCTCTGTGAGTAGGGAATAAAAGAAATGTAGCTATAATAAGAAGGATTGGAGGGAAACTGTCTTGGAAGATCTCTAGGTCTTCCCTTCTCAGTGATCCCAAATGACTATCTCTCCCACTTTGGCAGAAGACCAGAGGGTAATAGTAGGTCTCTGGACTGGGGGACACTGGAATAGCTGAGGGCATGAGTAAATCCTATTAAAAATGGGGATTAAATGAATGTTTACACATTGATTGCTGAGACTGTCTTCTTTCATCTCTCAGCTCCCAGAATATTGGCAGCAAGACAGGAAATTGGAAGAGTTTTCTCTGGGGGAATCTGTCTAGTCCAAGAGGAATGACCAAAATATGGAGAATAGTGATTTCCCAATGAAAGTCCTAGATAAATCATCTACAGGGATACTCACAGTCTATAAGCCCCACTCACACTCAGGGCTTTCGTTCAGTTCTTCACCCATGGATGTGAGCAGAAAGCCAGGGGTCACCACACATTTGAGGCAAGCCTCTGACCAGAAAGCATCCAGAAAGCCTCTGACCAGAAAATAAGTAGGAAAAAGTAAGTTAGAGAAAAGAGATAATACAGAGAAAGAAAAGGTTTTCTTTTTTTAAATCATTGTATTCTCAGAGATAAGATTAAGATAATATCTCCGTGAAATATTATTAAAAAAGAAGTATTTCAGAAAATAGAGCAGACAAAGGGAAAAAGAGATAAGATTCAAAAGCCAGTCAAGAGGGGCAACAGCCAAATAATAGGAGTTCCAAAAAGTAAGAACAGAGGAAACGGAGGAGGGGGGCAGAATCGAGAGTGAAACAATTCGGGAAGAATCCCTAGAACCGAAAGATGTGTTTGCAAAACGAGAGGGCCCACAAGTTCATGACGCAGTGGATAAAATAAATCCTTAACAAGGCTCATCATTGTGACATTTTAAAACATCAGGACAAGGAGAAGACTTAACAAGCTTCTCCAGAGAGAGAAAATTTTTTTTAAAAAAGACATAATATGCAGAAGATCAAGAATTTAAATGTCGGACTTCTCAGTAGCAATATTGAATCTATAAACAATGGAGCAGCCTTCAACTCCATTCTCAAGGGAATTATTTGCAACCTCAAATTCTATTCCTAGCCAACCTGTCACATGGGATGTTAGATAAGAGATATTGCAGACAGGCAGACTCTCAAAAAATACTACCTCTAATATATGCTTTCTGAGAAAGTTAGTAGAAGGTGTGTTCTACCGAAATGCAGGCGCATCCCAAGAAAGGGAAATAGAGGACAGAGGATGATGGCTGTGCCCCTGATGGAGAGAAGCCGCTCCAGTCCGGAGTAAATCCGAGTGCTTCAGGAGGACTTCCGAAAGAAGAGATTCGTGCCTTATGTGAATATGTGTTTTGAGAGATTTAGTTAACTGGCAGGGTTTGAAGTTGATTTAGAGATCAGTATGTTAAAAATGAAGCAAACGAAAGACAGTAACTATTAGCCTCTAGGGGGGAAAATTGTTCAAGAAAGAAAATAATTATACATTGAATAGTACACAATGTTATACTAATCTTTCATTGTTTAGAAAAGACACAACTAAGATATAAAGACAAAGGGTTGAGAGTCAAGGAATATAAAAAGATATCTCGAGTAAATACTAATCAGAAGTAAGCTGAGGTAGCAATATTAGACAACATAGATTTTTTAAAATCTATTTTTAGAGAGAGGGGAAAGTAAGGAGGAAGAGAGGGAGAGAAACATTCATGTGTGGTTGCCTCTCATGTGCCAACCATCAGGGACCTGGCCCATAACCCAGGCATGTGCCCCAACCAGGACCCATTGGTTCACAGGCCGGCACTCAATCCACTGAGCTACACCAGCCAGGACTAGACAGCATAGATTTTAAGGCAAAAAGCATTAATAGAAATAAAAAGGGTCACTTAATAAAAAAAGGTTCAACTTACCAGGAAGATACAATAATGCTAAATTTAGAGGCACCTAAAAATATAGCCTCAAAAGAAATAGAGCAAAATTTTACAGAATTACAAAGCGAAATAGACAAATGGAGCATTGTAGTGGAGATTTCAACATCTTCCAGTAATTAATAGGCCAAGCTGACTGAAAATCAGGATATAGAAGATTTGAACAACACAATCTTGATTTAATAAACATCTATAGCAGTTGTGTTCAATAATTGAAAAATACTCATTTTTTCCAATCTCACATAGAATATTTAGGAGGTTGACCATGTAAAGGCTATAAATCTGCTTCAAAAATTCCAAAGGAATTTATTTAAAACATTTTCTGATCACAATCATAATTCTACTGATAGCAGGTGAGGTTGCCTTTCTGGCAATTACAGCATTAAAGGTAAAGGGGGACGTTTCATAATGATAAAGGGGTCCATGCCACAAAAGATATGACAATTCTAAATTTGTGTACACTTAATAATATAACTATAAAATAGATAAAACAAGATCGACAGAACTAAAAGGAGAAATTGATAAAAATCACAATCCTTGTGAGAAATCTTTATATACTTCTCTCAGAAACTGATGAAGCAAGCAGATAAAAAAATCCATAAAGACACAGAATGGAATGTTTTTAACAGATTTGACTTGACACACATAGAACATTTTATGCAAGTTCAACTGTCCTAACAAAATCTCCTCAAGCGTGCATGGAATTTCTACCAAAACTGATTGTGTGCTGGTTATTAAGTATAGGTCTCAAAAATTTCAAATGATTGAAAAAGTATACAGAGCATGATCTCTGACCATGATAGAGTTAAACTAGGGATCAATAACAAAATATAATTTTAAAAGCCCAAATGTTTGGAAATTAGGCAATATAATTCTAAATAACTCATGGGTCAAAGAAGGAATTAGAAAATATTTAAAACAGAATAAAAGGAAAAAGTGGCAACTTAAACTTGTGGCAGGATGCTAAACATGCACACACGTATCTGACGGTGGAGCAGAGGTGTAATGGCCACAACGAGGGGAGGGTATCTTAGGATGAAAAAACGAAGCAGGCAACAACCCAGAGAGCGGAAGGAAGTGGTAGTAGTGAGGCCTCTTAGTGGTGTTGGAGAGATACAAGTAAAGATCTTGCCTCTATTTGAAATTATTTGGTTGCATTGGCTGTTTTTTTTAAATATTTTATTTATTTATTTTTAGAGAGAGGGGACGGGAAGGAGAAAGAGTGGGAGAGAAACATCAATGTGTGCTTGCCTCTCATGTGTCCACCACTGGGGACCTGGTCTGCAACCCAGGCATGTGCCCTGACTGGGAATCGAACCAGCGACCCTTTGCTTCACAGGCCCGTGCTCAGTCCACTGAGCCATACCAGCCAGGGCTGCATTGGCTGTTTAAAAATGTCAGTATTCTGGGACTGATCCATTTTGGTCGTGGTTCTGTAAGCATTTTTATCTTAGGTGATGATTTGCTCGATGTCTAGGTCTCCGACTAGCCTGTGAGCTCTGAAGTAGGATGAACTCTCTTTTGTTCTCACTACCCAACACTCTGCTTGGCACATACTCCAGAGGCTTAATAAATATTTGTTGAATAATATTAGAAAAATGTGTCCAGTGCATGTCAGACATTGTGTTTTATGCTGACTATTTTATGTAATACAACAACCGTATGAGAAGAGTTACCATCATTGCTCCTATTTAACAGATGAAGGAACAGAGACTAAGAGAGGTGACTTACGTTCACATGGCTGAAGGCTGGGGACCCAGGCTGGCTGGCCGCAGAGGCCAATCTCTTAACTCTGCCATTGGTCAGCTTCCCAGGGAGTGAACAACTGCCAGAGTGCAAAGGGTCCTGGTGCAATGAACTGGAACATTATCTTCCAAAGGCAATGGGGAGATTTGAAAGTCCTTTGCAGTCCTCTTCCTTTCTCTTCTACTTCCTGTATTTCCCCTTCTCTCAGCTGCAGGAGACCATCGAACACGAGATTCGAGAAATGGGCCTGCAGATTACATCATTCACCCTCACCAAGGTCATCCAGTTGTTTGAAACCAAGAGCTCCCGCCACTCCACCATGATCGTGGGCTGTACAGGCAGCGGCAAGACTACAGCATGGCGAATTCTCCAGGCCTCCTTGTCCTCCCTGTGCCGCGCTGGAGACCCCAACTTCAACATCGTTAGAGTATGGGGCTGGGAACGTGAAGTCACTGGCAGAGATTTGAGGAGGAGGAAGATGGTGGAGGCTGGGGGCAGGGGTGCATAGGTGTCAGGAGGGCAGTACAGGCCAGGAGGCAGTGCCTGGGTCCAAGGAGGTCTAGGAGGGATGAGGGAGAGAAGGACAAACGCAAACCCCTGGATTTAAGGGAGCCCTTAGGATTTTTGTCTGCTGGCAGGTCAAAACCCCTTCCTGTGTCATTTTTAGGAGTTTCCTCTGAACCCAAAGGCATTGTCCCTAGGGGAGCTGTATGGGGAATATGACCTTAACACGAATGAATGGACAGATGGCATCCTATCCAGCGTCATGCGGATGGCATGTGCAGGTATCCAAAGGATCATGAGGTGGGGAGAGCAGATGCCTCAGTCTGCTGTGGGGTGGGCATTCTGGGTATAGAAAGCTCAATTTGGGAGAAAAATGCTTGGAGAATGCTGAGGTACAAGGACACATGGGCTGATACCTGTGAGGAGATGAGTGTGGAGGGCCCTAGGTGTGAAAGCTCTGGTTTCCTTATCACCCACCTTCTACCAAGATGAGAAACCAGATGAGAAGTGGATCATTTTTGATGGCCCTGTGGACACACTGTGGATTGAGAGCATGAACTCTGTCATGGACGACAACAAGGTGTTGACCCTCATCAATGGAGAGCGCATTGCGATGCCTGAGCAGGTACAGGGGTGCCTGACTACTGAGGCCCTGCAGACATGGAAGCTGGAGGGCGTGAGGCCGGGCTCAGGGCAAGAGCAGGGGGACCCTCAGGGAAGAAGAAGTTCCATAGCAGAACACTGAGGAGGAGGATCCCTGCATTTAGGGGAGCCCGTGACTGCAGAAAAAATGCCTGTCTGCCATGGCTGTGGAGAACAACGTTGTGGAAAGGAACTCTGTGTACTCGGAAGTACTGTGTGGACGGGGGCAGTCCTCCTCATGTTCATTTCCACTGACACAGGAGGGAGGCCCTTCACTTGTGCACGTGGGATTATGAATTTATAGGCTGTAAAACCCACCCTTTTCCACCCACTCAAACTATGCAAGAGGGAGAGTAACTTTTTTTTTTATAAAGATAACCTTGAATGAGCTCTAATTTCTCTTAACAAGCAAGTCATTTGTAAACCTTAGGTCTTTACTCATCCTGCCACAATTGGTACTTGGCAGAGACATCTTGGGACACCAGAGTTCTGGGCAGGGAGGAGTGAAAAACAAGGTTCTGACAAAGTATATCCTTAGGTGTCTCTGCTGTTTGAAGTGGAGAACTTGGCAGTGGCCTCTCCAGCCACCGTGTCTCGCTGTGGGATGGTGTACACTGACTACACGGACCTAGGCTGGAAGCCCTATGTTCAGTCATGGCTAGAGAAGAGGCCAAAGGTATGAAGGGAACTAAGGAGAGGGAAGGTACCAGCATGGACTGTGGGCCATAAGAATGAATAAAAAGCCCCTTCATATTCAACTCCAGGCTGAGGTAGAGCCCCTTCAACGCATGTTTGAAAAATTTATCAACAAGATGCTGACCTTCAAGAAGGACAACTGCAATGAACTGGTGCCCCTGCCTGAATACAGCGGCATCATCTCCCTCTGCAAGCTGTACTCGTCCCTGGCCACGCCAGAGAATGGGGTAAGGGGGGGCCAGGCAGGAAGGGCTTATGACTTCCCAGGACAACTTCAGGGAAATAGCATGCCTGAGACACAAGTTGAACACCTGGCTTGAGTGGAGCAGAGACTGTAAGGGAAGGCTATGTTGACCATGGCGGCAGTGAGGGGCACGCACGTGCGTGTGTGTGCTGGAAAGCCAAAGTAAAGTCTCTAAATCGGATATTGTACAAGTGGGGCTCACTATAATTTCCTCTTTATATTTTGGGAACTGAGAATAATTCATGTGGTTTCTCATTTTTGTATCCTTTCAAAAAATGAATATTAAGTGTTGGGATACTGTTTCTGCTGGAAGGAGCTCCCAACTTAATCTAATGAGGGCCTTTAGACATTTCCAGATTAATTGATATGTAAGAGAAAACTTTGTTCAGTTTAAAATTATGGAGTAAGGACCAAAATTGTATATTTTTTTCTGTTGAGATTAAATCACCGCCTAGAAATGTTTTGTGTTGTTTTTAAAGATATTGCCAGATAATTAAACTGTTAATATAAAGTTATATAACAATTAAGATCTATACCAGTATATGCCATTCATGATACAATTCATGTAACTTAAAACTATGTAGATAAACTTTTAAGGTAGCATATGGAAAAAGGACAATAGTCCCAGGTGCTTGGGAGGACTGGCCGGGGAGGGGGTGAGCAGAGCGGGAAGAGCACTGATCGTCAGAGCAAAGGGAGAAGGGCATTCATTCTCGGTAAAGAGGAATGGCCTTCACAAAGACATGGAGACACAAGAGTCAGTCCCTGCTTGGCAAGGAAGGGGGGGGGTAGTGTTTGCACACAGACCCTCTTCAGTGTGGCAGAGACCCCAAGAAGAGGATGAGGATACGTGTTCCATGCTGGGGTGAGCTGGAAGGACAGACTGAGGATTCTAGACTGAACGTGATGGACAGTAGAGTCTCAACACCATTGCCCATCTACATGTTGAGGATTGGGGATTCTTCTAAGACCAGATCCAGTCTTCCGGATTGGGCAGCATCCCGTGTATGACATTACCTGCAGTGTTAGGAGTTTTAATTTAGAGCCCATCCCCAAGAGCTCCGCACCGTGGGCCTGTGGCTGTTTCACAAAGTAGGTTGGCGATTATGTAAATGATGCTAAGCTGGCTGTCCGTTGGCCATTTCCCC
Source organism: Carollia perspicillata (assembly GCA_004027735.1). Classification (NCBI taxonomy): domain Eukaryota; kingdom Metazoa; phylum Chordata; class Mammalia; order Chiroptera; family Phyllostomidae; genus Carollia; species Carollia perspicillata. The sequence continues at coordinate 40,679 of PVKM010000316.1, read as the reverse complement.
CGAGCAGTTCAGTGTCATTGGCACAGCCCCACGTGTGTCACTCACCCTATCAAAGGGCAGCATCGGCACATGCCCTTTGGGTTGGGGGTTGAGAGCACGAGCTCTAAATATGCTATTTCTGCTATTAAGTTGATACATTAAAACAATTTTTTTAGACTTTATTTATTTATGTTTAGAGAGAGGGGAAAAAAGGGAGCAAGAGAGGGAACGAAACATTGGTGTGTGAGAGATACCTCAGTTGGTTGCCTCTTGCACACCCCCAACTGGGGACCCTGCCTGAAGCCCAAGCATGTGCCCTGACTGGGAATCAAACTGGCGACCCTTCAGTTGGCAGGCTGGCACTCAATCCACTGAGCCACACACGCACAAGCCAGGGCATAAATTTTAATTTTTAATTACTCAAGTAACAGTTGAATCTAGTTTCCTTTCTAAAAATTACAATTTTTTGGTACAAAGTTAAAGCTGTTTCTGATTACCTTCCCCCTCTCAGTCCTGGTCTACTTTCCTCTCCACATAAGTAACTACTGTAGTGTGTTTGTTTGTACGTGTCATTCCAGGCCTATTAAAAATGCACATTTAAGGGTGTGCTCAGAGCAGGGGGCCTGAAGGAATGGCTCCTCAGCTTACAACACGCCCAACAGGAGCTCGGGGTCACTGTGTGGAGGGGCACAGAACTCGTGCCCTTCCTATGAGCAGACACTCTACATGTGTTAAAATAAAAAGCACATTTACATACAAGCCCATAGACACCCGTAGAAAATGTGGTATTTACAAAAATGTACCATGCACTATATATCATACTTGCAATATGTTTATTAAATCAACAATATGTGTTTGAGTTCTAGACTGCTACATGCAGATTAACTTCATTGCTTTTAACTGCTACATACTATTCCATGGTAGAACATGCCATTTTACTTGTTCATTCCTCTACTGGTGGATGTTTAGGTCATCTACAATTTTTTGCAGTTACAAAGAAGTCACCACCAATGTCCCTGGACTTGTCCCCTTGAGCACCTGTGGGCACTTCTTCAGGGTAGACATGGTGTGGCCAGGTCCCTGCCGTGTCTTTATAACTCAGTAGAGAAGAAACTCGGGGCCACTTCTTGGCTACAAGGAGTTTCAAATTTATCTAAATGTTTTAGATTTAGGTTTATCTACACCCGTATGGTTTTCCAAACAGAACCAGGAAGGGAGGAAAACTTGAAGCCTTTGCGATGATCTGCCAAAATAGATCCCTCCATTTCTTACAGGGTGCGAGTATTTCCCCTTGTCTTTCTCCGTCCAGGTGAACCCAGCTGACAGTGACAACCATGTCTCTATGGTAGAGCTGACTTTTGTGTTCAGCATGATCTGGTCTGTGTGCGCCTCCGTGGATGAGGAAGGCCGCAAGAAGATCGACAGTTACCTCCGAGAGATTGAGGGCACTTTTCCTAATAAGGTCAGGGACCCCAGACCAGCTGTCCTGTTTTCCCTCTTTTTCCAGAACCCACCTGTTCCTCTTCTCAGGTTTCAACCTGCCAGCCCAGCTCTCTTCTTTCCCCAGTGGTCTGTGAGCGCCTTTATCTGGGCAGGGGAGAGCTTAAGGAAGGCTTTGGTAGCCTGACACGCATTTCCTCTTCAGGACACAGTGTATGAGTATTTTGTGGACCCCAAGATGAGAAGCTGGACATCATTTGAGGATAAGCTCCCTAAAAGTTGGCGCTACCCCTCAAAGTGAGAGCCAGGCCTTGGAGGTGGTTTAGACTTGGGGCTGCAGTTGGTGGAGAGGTGGAGAGAGAGCTGGGGCCCAGAAGCAAAAGTGAGAAAGGAGAGGGTGGCTGTCGGAGCAGAGAGGACTCTTCAGCACAGGAAGTGAGATCGAGAGGATATGGGTCAGGAGCCCCAGGAGAAGGCCTGATCCCTCGGCTCCCCAGGCCGCCCGGGCCCCACAGGAGGCAGAGTTGGTGATTAGAGTGGTGATGTCAGAGGAAGGTAAATTCTGGGAGGCAGAATGAAGGGGGACTTAGAAAGGAGCAGGCCAATGATCCTTGAGACACAATTCCTTTTCCTCCCTAGTTGCCCCTTCTATAAGATTATGGTGCCCACTGTCGACACTGTTCGCTACAACCACCTGGTGAGCACCTTGGTGGCCAATCAGATTCCTGTCCTGCTGGTGGGTCCTGTGGGGACTGGGAAAACCTCCATCGCCCAGAGCGTTCTGCAGTCCTTGCCCTCCAGCCAGTGGTCAGTGCTCACTGTCAACATGTCTGCACAGGTGTGTTACAGGACCCAGGGGTCAGGCCACCCACGCCCCACTCTCTCCCTGCCTTCTGTTCTCTCTTGGGATCCCAGTCCCTGACTGACACTCCTCTGTAACTCCATATTTCTCTTGAGTGATGCAAGCGTTCGTTCTGTACCTTTTTCATCAGACCACATCCAATAATGTGCAGAGCATCATTGAGAGCAGGGTGGAGAAGCGAACCAAGGGTGTCTACGTGCCATTTGGGGGCAAAAGCATGATCACCTTTATGGATGACCTAAATATGCCAGCTAAGGACACATTTGGGTCTCAGCCACCCCTGGAGCTGATTCGTCTCTGGATTGACTATGGCTTCTGGTATGATCGTTTGAAGCAGACCATCAAGTACATTCGAGTAAGCATCTGAGGCGTTTGTTCTCTGTTCCCTCCCATGACAGGTTCAGTGCCCCCTGCACTGGGATGCTGGGATAGAATCCTGTACTCTGATGTTCCCCCCACACAGGAGTATCCCGCCTTTCTCAGGACTGAGATAACTGGCTCCTAAGTTACTGATTCCTATTAGAACTCTCCTCACTGACCCTGCCCAAAGGGTACTGTCCTCTAACTTCCACTCCCTTGTCAGGCCTCTCATACCGTGCTCACAGGCCAACCCTGATGCCATGCTGCCCAGACCTGTCTAGGTGCCCAGATCTATAACTCCCCTGTCCAGCCCTTCTCCGTCTCCCATTTTTGCAGTAACCTCCCCCGTAACATCAGCTCTCCCCTCCCAGCCCAGGATCCAGGCAACTCCCCTCAGGCCTGGCTCTCCTCCCCTGGGATTCTGAGCATCTCGCTTGTTTCTTTTCCCCCCGAGTCCAGGGGCCGCAGCAATTTCAGCCTCATTTCTGGGCTGCCCATCTCTCTGGCACTCAGGGTCAAAAACTCACCTGATAATGAATATATTCATATATTCCTGAGAATATATACATGTACGCATGTGGATAGATATATATATAAAAAAAGAAAAAAAGGTCTAGATTATCTAAGCAAATGTTGGTTTTTAACTTACCTCTGTTTTCTAATTTGGGTTCATGGATTACAATGATGAAATAAAAGCAAAATACATTACTTTAATAATCCTTTTAAATCCTGTTCCTTTAATAACCCTGTTCCTATTCCCTTTCTTCCCTTGACCTTTCGCTGCCCCCATTACTTCATGCTCCTTCCTGCTGACTCTCCTTTTTCTTTTTTCTACTTTTATTGTTAGAGATAATTGTGGCTCCAATCAATGCTTTGTTTCTGTGTATAAATGTAAGAAAGTGTCTCGTGAACTCATTTCTATTTTCAGTGTTACATATTTGAGCTAATGTGAATATTTTTACTTTTTTCTTTTAAAAATACTTCTTCCTGCTGATTCTGTCCCCGTCCCTCTTCCCACTTCTTCCTCCGTGTACTCTCTTCCTCCCGGTCCTTTTACATCTTCCCTGTTTCTGTGCCTCCTCTCATCCCCTCTCCCCATCCGTCTTGTCTTTGCTCTCTAGGACATGTTCCTGATGGCTGCCATGGGCCCTCCCGGGGGTGGACGGACTGTCATCTCCCCTAGACTGCAGAGTCGCTTCAACATCATCAACATGACCTTCCCCACAGTGAGGGCAACTGGGGCTGGCGGGGGTGGGGGGAACGACTATAGAAGGCAAAACCATCTGTGTCCTAGAAAATGAGGGGGCAGGTCAGGGAGGGGGCTCAGAGCCCCCCTGAGCAGAGTTGCATACAGGAAGCTGTATTCTATGGAGGGGAGGCTGCCCCCCGTAGGAGCCTTTGCTTCTCCTGAGCTAGGAGAGCCGCAGGACGAAAGCGTAGCCTGCTGGCTCTGGAATGGGTAGCCTCACTGTCCCAGCGGGCAGAGGGTGCAGGGCCCCAGAGGCGCTAAGGAAGGTAAATACTACAAAGCTGACAGATGAGAGCATTGCCAGGATTACGGTGAGGCAAACGAGGCACTCAACGGTGCCAAAAAAATTCAGTAGTCAGGATCAATAATATTTTAATGCATTTTCAAAAAGTAAGCCCAAAATTTCATTATGAACAAAATACAAACCTTTTAAATAAATACGAGATTGGAACAGTACCATACTGAGCCATATTGGAGCCTGAGTAAAAAAAAAAAGTTGATAATACTAATTCTATTTTATTTAAAATGTTGGTATTTGTTCATCATAGATATTTAGTATTAATTTTGATTTTTTAACATTGCATTAAAATGGTATTTCTCTTGATTTCTGAGGGGTTTTTTGGTGCCCCTTAAATTCTTCGCCCGAGATGAATGCTTCACTCAGGCCATTGTCCCAGGCCTGGCTAAAAGGCCAGACTTCGAAAATGAATCAGAGGGCCTGTTTCTAGGAGTCTCAGATCATCCGAATATTTGGCACCATGATCAATCAGAAGCTTCAGGACTTTGAGGAAGAGGTGAAGCCCATTGGGAATGTGGTGACCGAGGCCACCTTAGAGGTGTACAACACTGTGGTCCAGCGTTTCCTGCCCACACCTGCCAAGATCCACTACCTCTTCAACCTTCGAGACATCTCCAAGGTAAAACCCAGCTGACCTGGTCCCTGTGCTTGGTACAGCCTCCGTACAGGCATTCTTTCCTCAGAGTAAGCCTTGGAGCTCAGTAGGATTCCATAAACCCCAAATCACCACCGTCTTCCAATGCTGTGTTCTCTGGCCTTACCTCTAAAATTCCTGAAGGAATTCCCTTTCCTCCCTCCACCCCACTAGCCATGCCTCTTCCCCAGGTATTTCAGGGCATGCTTAGAGCCAACAAGGACTTCCACGACACCAAGTCCAGCATCACACGGCTCTGGATCCATGAGTGTTTCAGGTGAGATGCCTGTGCCCCTCCAGATCCAGGCTTCAGCAGCCTTGCTCCAAGCCCATTTTTCTTCTTATTCCCAGATCTCACCCCAACTCCCTCCCAACAGAGTCTTTTCTGACCGACTGGTTGATGCAGCAGACACGGAAGCCTTTGTGGTCATCTTAAGTGACAAACTCGGCTCCTTCTTTGACCTCACATTTCATAATCTTTGTCCCAACAAACGTTCTCCTATCTTTGGTGAGTTGGGAGCTGTGGCTGGAGACTCCTTGGAGGTGGGTTAGAAGGTGGGTCGAGCATGGAGCCCTGGTGCTTAGGGCCCCTTTTGGAAGTTGTGGGGGGAAGACCAGGCATTTGAGACTCTGACCCCCTCTTTGGACCACCCAGGGGACTTCATGAGGGAGCCCAAGGTGTATGAAGACCTGACTGATCTGACAGCACTGAAGACAGCCATGGAGACGGCTCTCAATGAGTACAATCTGTCACCTGCTGTCGTGCCAATGTATCTAGTGCTCTTCCGAGAAGCTATTGAACACAGTGAGTGTTTCCTATTCCCATCCCCTTCCCCAGCGTCCCAATGATGATGCATTTCCAAGGAAATAGGGATTCCTGCCCAGGTCTCTCCCGGAAGTCACCTTCCTCCTTGGTTCCAGATGCCTTTGTGGCAATGGGTGGGGCTTTTCCTTGATAGTGGTGTGTAACAGACAGGGTGGAGGTTAAAAGTTGAATTGCCACCAGGGCTTCAGACACTAACCTCTTTCCACATCTCTTGGTCCCTGTATTGCAGTTTCAGGCATCCCAGTCCCTACTCCAGGGCCTGGAGATCCCCTGAGGTTGCTCAGCCAACTCATGGTTCTTGTTCCCCATCTCCCAACCCCCAGTCACACGGATTGTGCGGGTCATTGGACAGCCTCGGGGCAACATGCTCTTGGTGGGCATTGGGGGCAGTGGGCGCCAGAGTCTGGCCCGCTTGGCATCGTCCATCTGCGAGTACATCACCTTCCAGATTGAAGTCACCAAGCATTATCGGAAGCAAGAGTTCCGAGAGGGTATGGCTGGGTTTCTGAAAGAGGAGAGGGTTTGGCGTGAGGAGTGAAAGATCAAGTGCCTGACTTTCTGTGATGGTAAGGGAGAGGAGGGATAGAAACCCGATGACGAGCTGTGCCAGGCCCCTGTGGGGTATAGAATGGTGGTGTGTATGTATTGAAAGCTGGAGTGGGGTGCCTAAATCTCAGAAAAGGAGTAAGAGATGGGCTAGTGAATCTGAAGAGTCTGTCTGATCCCTTTTCCTCCTTTTCTCATCTGGTCCAGATATCAAGCGTCTGTACCGTCAGGCTGGGGTAGAACTCAAGGCAACATCCTTCCTTTTCACGGACACCCAGATTGCTGATGAATCATTCCTAGAGGATATTAACAACATCCTCAGCTCGGGCGAGGTCCCCAATCTCTACAAGGCTGATGAATTTGAAGAAGTATGATTCCTTCCATGCCCTCGACCAGTTGGTTCTTGGACCTTCCTGATCAACCCCTGGAGAAGCCCAGATCCCAGAATATGATGTGGCACCCGCTCTGTCCATCCCCCCATTAGGTGGAAGAGCTGTTCCTCCTCTTCTCCCTCAAGGGACCCTACTGGGTGGAGCTGCTTTAACACCCACACGCTGTCAGCTCAGCCTCTCCTGCTATCCCCTCTGGTTCAGCCATTGCAACCGCAGCCTTCTGACCTTTTGTGGCTTCTGTGCAGATCCAGACACAAATCATAGACCAAGCCCGCGCAGAGCAGGTGCCAGAGTCCTCGGACAGCCTCTTTGCCTACCTCATTGAGCGTGTACGCAACAACCTGCACATCATTCTTTGTCTCAGCCCCGTGGGCGACCCCTTCAGGTAACTCCTGTTATGTAGCCTTCTCCTTCCTTCCCTGTGACAGCCCAGCTGTCTTCACAGGGGTCTCCCCCTCTTTGACCTCCCCTGCCTTCTGCAAATGAGTTCCATGGAGAGTGCCAGTCGCGACACCCCAAATGCCCCATCTCCTTTCCGTAGACCTTGCCTTCTTTCAAGAAGTTTCTTCTGTTTACATAGTTGTTCACCCTTGTTTGGTGTAACTAGATTGGTTGGTTTCTTTTGGTGGGTGGAGGGGCTAAGAAGGGTGGTATTTCTGTTTAGTTTTTAAATTTTTAAGTGTGGCAAAAACCGCATAACATAAAATTTACCATCTTTGCTCTGGCTGGTGCGGCTCAGGGGATTGAGCACCAGCCTGTGAACCAAAGGGTCGCCAGTTCAATTCCCAGTTGAGGAGCATGCCTAGGTTGCCGGTGGGGTTCCCAGGGAGGCACGCAGGAGAGGCAGCCACACATTGATGTTTCTCTTCCTGTCTTTCTCCCTCCCTTCCCCTCTGTTTAAAAATAAAATAAATAAAATCTTTTTAAAAATTTACCATAGTAGTGTAATGCATATTCACATTGTTACACGACAGATCTCTAGAACTTTCTCGCCTTGCAGAATTGAAACTCCATACCCCTTGAATAACTACCCATTTCTCCCATTTTTCCATCTCCTGGCAACCACCATTCTACTTTCTGTTTCTGTCATATCTCATATAAATGGGATCATATCGTATTTGTCTTTTTATGACTTGCTTAGTTCACTCAGCATAGTATCTTCAAGGTTCATTCATGTTTTAATCCGAATTTCCTTCCTTTTTAAGGCTGAATAATATTCCATTATATGTACAGACCACATTTTATTTGTCCACTCTTGGAATGACTAGATTTTTTAAAGCATCAGAAAGTAGGAGGGAGTTAGAACTTGCACAAGAGGCAACGTGGGTTACCATTTTGTTTATTTTCATAGTTATGGTATATGGTGCATTTGCCACGGACCAGGCACTGTCCTAAGTATTTCACACGTGTCACCTCATCAAATCTCCTAATAACCCTAGTTAGTATGCTTGGTTATTCACATTTTAGAGACGGGGAAGCTGACATTCCAAAGGTTAGATTGCGTGCCCAAGATCCACACCTAGAAGGTGTGGAATTGGGTCTTTCTGCCCCCAGAACCTGTTTTTAAAGACTTCACTGGACTAGTTCTGAGGGGAGCAGAATCTGGACAAGGAACGACAGGAGCATGAGGACGGGGAACTTAGGTCCCTGGAATGCAGGTAGTCCTGTGACAAAGCCAGTAACCGGAGGCTGACTCCACGAATGGACTTAAGTGCCTCTCAAACCCTCTCACCAGGAACTGGATCCGCCAGTACCCGGCCTTGGTGAACTGCACCACCATCAACTGGTTCTCCGAGTGGCCCCGGGAAGCCCTGCTGGAGGTGGCCGAGAAGTACCTCACGGGCGTGGACCTGGGAACGCAGGAGAATGTGAGGCCCTCCTCCCGTGCTCACCCGACTCCCTGAGCTCTCGTCCATCGCCATTCTCCATCTGCCATCACCCTCTGTCAGATCCTTTTTCTTTTGGCCTCAGATCCAGAGGAAGGTGGCCCAGATCTTCGTCACCATGCACTGGTCAGTGGCTCAATATTCCCAGAAGATGCTGTTGGAACTGAGAAGATACAACTATGTCACCCCCACCAACTACCTGGAACTTGTGTCTGGATATAAGAAGTATGAAGAAGAGTAATGGATGTGGAGGGCCAGGGAGATTGGTGTCTTTTGAGGGCAGTTACTGAAACAATATAGTGGAAAATATCCAGGAGCTGGCCAAAGGGACTGGTTCTAGGGCCCAGGGGCTAATGTGGAATGGCAGAGGCACAATGGGTCTTAATTTTGCCCAGGAAGTTAATAAAAGAGAGAAGGACCTTTCGGGGATGTGGCTGTCTCTAGAGCCCTCTTCACACTCTCTTTGTCCTTATTTTCTGGAATGGTGTTTTTTTTCTCTCCAACCATAATACAATGGCAACGCTGCCATATGTACCCATAATACATGCACCCAGTCCTCTCATCTCTGCCAGTAACATCTTCTAGACTTTCCACCATTCCTAAGAATTATATACTTACTCATTAAGTTGTATTGAGTATCTTTTTATGTGCTCAACACAGCAGTCATTTGCTTTGGAAGGAATAAGAGAAATGTAAAAAAAACCCTTATTGGATTCAGTATTTTTTTAAGGATTTTATTTATTTATTTTTAGAGAGGGGAAGGGAAGGAGAAAGAGAGGGAGAGAAACATCAGTGTGTGGTTGCCTCTCACACGCTCCCTACTGGGGCCTGGCCCGCAACCCAGGCATGTGCCCTGACTGGGAATCAAGCCAGTGACCCTTTGGTTCGCAGGCTGGCATTCAATTCCCTGAGCCAAACCAGCCAGGGCAGATTCAGTATTTTAATCAAAATGAAGAAAAAGCCATTCGTAATAATAATGCTAGTCAACATTTAGTTATTTATTTAATATTTTTTTTGACTAGATTTTTAAGAGCATCAGTAAGTGGGAGGAAGACAGAACTTGTACAGAGAGGCTCTGTGGGTTACCCTTGCCCACTGTGTGCCAGGCACTATTTCAGATACCTACCATATACCGGTTAATGAAATAAAGCCCTCGCCTTCCCTGGGTCATAGGCTTACATTCTCTTTATTATTTGCTGGTTATCATACTAAGCCCTTTACATGCATTTTCTCATTTAGTCCAGAAAACAATCCAGTTATTATTATTATTTTTGCTTTGGGCAGTGTTAAAACTTTTTGAGTGAGTTGCTAACACTTAAAGCTTGGGAGCTTTAGAAAAATTCAGGTTTCCAACTTCTCCCTCAAATCAGAAATTTTGGCAATACTGAGCTTACATTCATTCCCACACGAAAAGACAAAAAACAAAAAACCCAACTAGCCTAGGGATAAAGGATGGCCATTTCCCGGGACAGGTTTGTGTTTCCTGGTTCACCGCAGCCCTCTGCCTGCTGCACACTGCAGGGCAGTGGGAGATTCTCAAGCAGGGAGATGGTATGATGAAAACGGTGTCTAGCAAGCTGATATTGACAGTGGTGCATAGGATAAATAGGGGATGAAAATCCAGAAGCACAAAGACCAGCTGGGAAACCGTTGAAAGGATCCGGGAAGGAAATACTGAAAACCTGACCAGGGTGGTTGTGGCAACAGAAATGAAGACAGGGACCTGAGACACACTGGGAAGGGAGACTGTACAGGAACTCCCCTTTCTGGGAGTCCAGCCTCTCTAGGCACCTAATTCTACTTTGTCCCCCAGGCTGCTGGCAGAGAAGCGGCAGGAGCTGCTGGACCAGGCCACTAAGCTGCGGACAGGATTGTTTAAGATTGATGAAACGAGGGAAAAGGTGGAAGTGATGTCGCTGGAGCTGGAGGATGCCAAGAAAAAGGTGGCCGAGTTCCAGAAACAGTGCGAGGAATACCTCGTCATCATTGTACAGCAGAAGCGAGAAGCAGATGAACAGCAGAAGGTGGGGGTCCTGCCCTAGTCCTGCCCCTCACGCCCCTCCACCAGCAGCACCCACCGGCCAGAGGCTTCTGGTCTCTGTCCGTTACTCTGTTGGGATGCCTGTTCCACTCCTCAAATTTTTTTAGCTTCATCTTTCCTCATTGCCACCAACATTGTCACCCTTACCTTTGCCCAAAGCAAAGACAAAACCCTTACCCTCTTTCCACCTGTAGGCTGTCACAGCCCATAGTGAGAAGATTGCAGTTGAAGAAGTCAAGTGCCAGGCACTGGCTGACAATGCTCAGAAGGATCTAGAAGAGGCATTGCCAGCCCTGGAAGAGGCCATGAGGGTACTAGGGTGGGAAGGCCCAGGGAAGGGCCTCAAAGTCCCTAGGGGCATGGGAAGAAGAGCTGGATCCTAGCCCCATAAAGGACCTTCTTCCTACCTGAGTTGACTCTAGCTCTGCTCCCTAAGTGAATCCCTTTTCCCAGGCCCTGGAGTCTCTGAACAAGAAGGATATAGGAGAGATCAAGTCTTATGGACGGCCCCCCGCCCAGGTGGAGATGGTGATGCAGGCAGTCATGATTCTTCGAGGCAATGAGCCCACTTGGGTGGAGGCCAAGAGGCAGCTAGGTGAGCTAAAGAACCAGGAGATAATTAACAGCAATTCACCCAACACTTCTTATTAATCATGTGCTGTGTGTCAGGCATTCGGAGAGACAGAGATGAATGAGGCATTGTACTGACCCTCGAGCATAGAGCCTAGTGGAAAAGAGAAGACATAAGTATCAGTTAAGATTCTTTGGTTGTAACAGAAAACAACTCATCTTAGTTTGAGCCAAAACAAAGAGGGTATTGTTATAAAGATAAAGGACTATATCTCAGAATCCAAAAGCAGGAATGCCTTTGCTATCCTCCCACTCCCTGCCAAAAAGGACAAGAATCAGAAAATGGAAAACAAGAGTCTTGCTATTTTATTCTTGTGGTTTTCTCTGTTTCGAGTTCTCTTGGTAGAATATGGCCTGCAAGCCTGAAAGAGTGATGTATGGGGTGGTTCAGATTAAAGCGTTCAAGGTAAGCGATGGGGGATGAGCCTGGGAGGGTCCTGGGGCCTGCAAGTTTCTAGAGAAGGGAGTGAGGGCAGCAGAAGAAACTTGGCAGAAGGCAGGTATTCTGGCCTTGGGAACAAACCCAGGGAAAACATGGCTGTGTCTAAGCAGTAGAGGTGCAAGCTGGACAATGAGGGTGGGCTTAGGCCTTCTGGCTGAGGCCCCTGATTTTTATCCCACAGGGGAACAGAATTTCATCAAATCACTGATCCACTTTGATAAAGACAATATCTCAGATAAGGTTCTCAAGAAGATCGGGGCCTACTGTGCCCAGCCTGACTTCCAGCCTGACATCATTGGCCGAGTCTCACTTGCTGCCAAGTCCCTCTGTATGTGGGTACGGGCCATGGAGGTAAGCAGGGGTGGGGCGGGGTGGGGTGAGGAGGGGCATGTGGGGAGCAGTGATGCAGCCTGGGAAGAGGACGATGCACACCGGAGAAAGCTGGGGGAATGGAAGACCCAGGTGGGAAAGACTGCTCCTGGGTGAGTGGGTGGCTAGGTGAACCCACAGCCTGGCTGTCTCCCTGCAGTTGTACGGGAGGCTGTATCGGGTGGTGGAGCCCAAGCGGATCCGAATGAATGCTGCATTGGCCCAGCTTCAGGAGAAGCAAGCAGCACTGGCCGAGGCCCAGGAGAAGCTGCGGGAGGTGAGCCTCTTACCAGTCTTTTCTGCTGTGGTCTCCCTCCCTGATTTCCAGGACGCTTTGTTACCATTCATCTCTCCCCAAATAATTATTTTCCCCTCTCCCTTCTAGTCCGGTCTGCCTCCCACTCTATGCCCTGCTTAGATGGGCTGCCTCTGGCTGGGAAAGCTAAGCTGACTGCAGAGGCTTACAAAGGCGCAGAAGGCACTGTCCCTGAGGAACCCTTGCACAGACTTGGGAGCTGGCCTTCTTTGTCATGGCCTTTTCCAGGGATATGGGCCCTGAGATATTAAGTGATGAAATCTGAGTGGCAAATCGGTCCTTGATGGGAAGGGCACTGTGGAATAGGGCAAGGGTGCTGACATCACTGCTAGAGACCAGAAGAATGTGGCCTGAGCATGTCTGAGTGAGTACTTGGGAGGGACAGGGTCGTCCCAGAGGTAGAGGCACTGACTTACTGTGAACAGTCTAGACAACCCAGAAGGTGATCTCCTATAAGATATGTGCACAAAGAGACTTTTGGCCAAGATGGAGGCGTAGGTGGAAAAGCTGTACCTCCTCACACAATCAAGATTAAGGTCAACAAAGATTTATAAACAATAACACAACCAGAACACAGAAAATTGAACTATAGAAGTCCAACAATCATTCAATCAGACCGATAAGAGGGGCAGAATCGGCAGTCGGCAGAGAGGGAACTCGGCAGGAAAATGCAGTGGCTGGCAGACCAGGAGTCTGCCAGGGGGAATAGGTGGCATGGAGCTTGCAGACCCCAGACACGGGGAGGAGACAAGAAGAGCACGCAGGGTGGTTGGCTGACTGAGGACACACATTCATGTGCAGATAAACTAGGCTCTTGTGGGAGGCAGTGGAGGGGACGCAAATCCGAGAGAGCACGGAACAGGTGCCATTGTTCCCTCTCTGACCCCACCGCCACAGGTATGTAACAGGCGCCACCTGACCAAACATGACTCAAACAGAAGAACAGCTCAGAGCCCCAGAGCCAATACTTTTAAGCAACCAAGAGATAGCTGACCTATCAGATGCACAGTTCAAAACACTGGTGATCAGGACACTCGCAGAATTGGTTGATTTTGGTTGCAAATTAGATGAACAAATGAAGGCGCTGATAAGTGAAATGAAGGAAAATGCACAGGGAACCAATAGTGATGGGAAGAAAACTGGGACTCAAATCAATGGAGTGGACCAGAAGGAAGAAACAACCAAACAGAAAAGAATGAAGAAACAAGAATTCAAAAAATGAGGAGAGGCTTAGGAACCTCCGGGACATCTTTAAACATTCCAACATCCAAATTATAGGAGTACCAGAAGGGGAAGAGGAAGAGCAACAAGTGGAAAACTTATTTGAATGAATAATAAAAAAGAACTTCCCCAATCTGGCAAAGGAAATAGACTTCCATGAAGTTCAGGAAGCTCAGAGAGTCCCAAAGAAAGTGGACTCAAGGAGGAACACACCAAGGCACATCATAATTACATTAGCCAAGATTAAAATGAAGGAGAGAATTCTAGAAGCAGCAAGAGATAAGGGGACAGTCACCTACAAAGGAGTTCCCATCAGACTGTCAGCTGATTTCTCAAAAGAGACCTTACAGGCAAGAAGGGGCTGGAAAGAAGTATTCCAAGTCATGAAAGGCAAGGA
>PVKM010000316.1:0-26691 GCA_004027735.1 Carollia perspicillata | reverse complement strand
CATCCAGCGAAGCTTTCATTTAGAATGGAAGGGCAGATAAAGTGCTTCTCAGATAAGGTCAAGTTAAAGGAGTTCATTATCACCAAGCCCTTATTATATGAAATGTTAAAGGGACTTATCTAAGAAAAAGAAGATAAAAAACAGGAACAGAGAAAGAACAACAAACTCACAGTTATTAACATCCACACCAAAAACAAAAGCAGACTAAGTGGTCACCTACATCAGGAGCAGAGCCACAGAAATGGAGGTCCCATGGAAGGTTAGCAACAGGGGAGTGGGAGGAGAGGGTGGGGAGAAGGTACAGAGAATAAGTAGCATAGAAGGTGGGGAGAAAATAGACAGGGAGAGGGCAAGAGTAGTGTGGGAAATGTAGAAGCTAAAGAACTTATGACACATGGACATGAACTAAAGGGGGGAGTGTGGGTAGGAGGGGGTGTGCAGGGTGGAGGGGAATGAAGGGGGGGAATGGGAGAACTGTAATGGCATAATCAATAAAATATATTTTTTAAAAAAGATATGTGCACAAAGAATTCTCCAACAAGGCAGGGTGTAAAGTGCTATTGTCAAGAGTTTGAAATTCTTCTAGTCTGCCATTTAGTTCTTCTATCATTGATTTAATCGGTAATACAATCACATGGTTTGAAATTCAAAAAGCACAAAGGAGCCTCCAGTAAGAAGCCTCCTTCACACTTCCTGCTGTCTAGCCACCACTCCTTTCCCTTGAAAGCAACCAGTATTACCAATTCTCATCTTTCTATCCTGGGCTGTTCTACACGTATATAAACATATATTTTTCACTTTTACATTAAACACGATTTTGCACCTTCCTATCTTATTTGTCTGTATATTGAAGACTGTTTCATATTGGTACATAAAGAGCTTCTGTTTCCTTTTTACCACATCATGATATTAGAGTGGATGGCTGTACCGTCATTTATTTAACCATTCCCTTTTTCACGGATGTATTCATCGATTCCAATTTCTCGATCTACACTTGTCCTCAAACTTTGTTGATACTATCTTTAACTATAGAGAAGTTTTAAATTTTATGTAACCAAAGCTGGTTATACTGTTTCAAAATGTTTTAACCAAAACCAGCTATGGAGACCAGCCATGTCCAGATCTGACGTCCTCGAATTGGATGAGGAGCCTGAGGTTTAGAGAGACTAAGTGGCCTGCTTGTTCCTAGCACAGCTGGGCTAGCACCTGCATTTCCTGATCCCAAGGCTGTTGCCACTACAGTTCATCCTGGTCTTCCTGTCACAGAATCTTTGCTGTTCCGAGTGAAGCTGCGCTGGAGGCCTCTTCTGATTGGGTTCGTGCAGAGTCTGCCAGGCCAGGGCAAGTGGGCTTCCATCTGCACGCACTCCTCCAAGGCCCCATTCCTGCCGCCATTGTCGCCTCCCATCCTCTCATGAAACCTTCACTCTTCTACTTTCCTTTTCAAACATGAATAATCACAGGTGTGGCAATCCATTTGGAAAGGTTTCTTGCCTCTGGATGAACATACCCTGGGCCAAATAATTAGGGAGTGTCTCCTTTCTATGTAAAAAATGGGACCTCTGGGGTCAGCTGCCAACAATGTCCTTCACTAGACAAATATTTACAGAGTACCCAGTGTTAGGTCTCTTGATAACCCCCAAGTGATAGGAGTAAGCAGACAGGGAACCAACATTTCTCCTTTGCTACTATGACAAAGGCTGTGATGTATGAGCCAAATGCACCTCTTAATGGGACTCGGAATCAGGCACCTGACTCATCCACTTGCAGAGAGCACTGTGCTGATGCTGGACTCCACCCCAGGCCAAGTAAGTACGAATCTCTGGTCCTCAGAGATTCTCAGAGCTGGAAAATCGGCATTTTGAAAGCTTTCTTGTCAGAACTAGAGGTGGGAAATCCTGTCCATAGCTCTAGGGCCCAGAGGTCTGGAGGGAGGCCCAGAGCCCAACTATACTGCATATCAACCCAAATCTTGAGTTAATAGTTTTAACCAATACTCACTTGTTTGGGGTCCTGAAAATATATTTTCCACAGGCTGGATTCTGACATGCAGCAGGGGTTATGGACCACTGGCTTAGAAATTGCCCCAGAAGGTCCTGAAATGGGTCAGGACAGAATCCGAATCTACTTCAAGGCAATCGTATACTCAAGGTTGAAAGTTCACTTTCTTTCCTATTTCCCATTCCAAATTATGTCACATTATTCAACGTAGTATATCAGAGGTTACGCAGTAAGATTAAAAGATAGCCTTAAAATGCTGCAATAATACTACTACACAAAAATTCCACAAATTTGAATATAACCCCCCAGGAGAAATTAAATTTCAAAGATTAAATCTTTTTGTAAACTAAAGTCCAAATAAATTAAAATCTGAAATCAAATTATCTTGCTTTTATGAGTTAAAAATCTAGAAGCCAACATTAAGTTCTAGTCCCCAGCCCATACGTCCCAGTTTTTCATTCTGCTCAGACGCAGCTGAGGGGTTCCCAGGAGCTGGGTCTCTGTTTCCTTACAAGACAACGGGGGGCTGACGCTCCCTGGAAGTGGATGTGGTTCCTGCAGGACTTCAGAGGCTATACTAGTTCAAAATCAAATCTGTCATGACCATTACTCAAAAATTAAAAAGAATTCAAGGACTTTAATAAGGCATTAGAAACTTCCAGATAAAAATGATGTTCCCAGAAACCAGTTATTAATGCCCCAAAGAGCGGAGTAAAAACTCAGTGGTGTTTTAAAGGATGAGGATATATGAAGAAAACCTTAGTTTTAGCTTCACCAGAATGTCAGTCATCTGGAAACCATGACTCGTGAACTTAAACTAAACTGGGAGAAACTTCCAGCAATAGATTAAGAGATATAATGCAGTCAATAAGCATTTACTGTATTGGGGGTGTTGGAAATCCACAAATGTGTATTTTCTTCTTTGGAGGGGGGGGTTATTGTGGTAACATACACATAAAATTTGCCATTGTAACCACTTTAAAGTGTACAAGCCAGTGGCACTGAGTACGTTCACCATGTTGTGCAGCCATCTCCACTATCTTGTTCCAGAAGTCTTCATCCCTCCAAATCGTAAGCCTGCGTACATTCTTTTATTTATTTGTGGGTTTGTTTGTTTGTTTGTTTATTTTAGATGTGGATCAAGGGATGGAGAAAGAGAGGGAGAGAAACATCAATGTGTGGTTGCCTCTAACATGCCCCTTACTGGGGACCTGGCCTGGCCCACAACCCAGGCACATCCCCTGACTGGAAATTGAACCAGTGACCCTTTGGTTCGCAGGCCAGTGCTCAATCCACTGAGCTATGCCAGCCAGGGCCTGTGTATATTCTTTTAATTTCAGTTCCCTCCCTTGAGCTTGGGGTTCCCGGCTATGTTGTGATCAGGTATATTCAATACTGTGCCACTGTGGCTAGTACTGCGGCCTCTCTTTGTGGAATTGCTGAGGTCTACGAAAGCTGCCTTTTAGAAAAGTCTGGCCCTTCTGGCCCTACAGCCAGAAGAGATAAGAGGAAATTGTTAAAGGAGTCAGCACCTACATTAAGAAAATTGGCTACAACCCCGAGAGTGGCATCCGTGCCAGTTTCAGGCTGGAATGGTGACAGCGTGCTGGAGCCAAGCACTAGCATGCCTTGGTTTGAGGATGGAAAGTCTCCTGTAAGATGGCAATTCCAGTGGAACCACGGTGCTTGAGGCTCCAGACTGCATCCTGCCACCAGCTCATCTAACTGACAAGGCCCTGCGTCTGCCCCTCCAGAATGTTTACAAAATTGGTGGTATTGGTACTGTGTCTGTGGCCTGAGTGGGGACTGATGTTCTCAAACTGGGCACGGCAGGCACCTTTGCTCCCCTCAATGCTACAGCCCAAGTACAGTCTGTTGAAACATACCATAAGGCTTTGAATGAAGCTTTTCCTGGGGATAATGTGGGCTTTTCCTGGGGACAATGTCAAGAACATGTCTGTCAAAGATGATCCTTGCGGCAAGGTGGCTGGCGACAGCAAAAATGACCACCAGCGGAAGCAGCTGGCTTCACACTCAGGCGATTATTCTGAACCATCCAGGCCAACTCAGTGCTCTGTGTGCACCTGTGCTGGACTGTCACACAGCTCACCCTGCGTGCAAGTTTGCTGAGCTGAAAGAAGATGGATCGTCGTTCTGGGAAAAAGCTGGAAAATGGCCCAACATTTCTGAAAACTGGCAATGCTGCCACCGTCGATGCGGTTCCTGGCAAGCCCATGTGTGTTGACAGCTTCTCTGACTATTCTCCTCTGTGCCATTTTGCTGTTCGTGACATGAGACAGACAGTTGCTGCTGGTGTCATCACAGCAGTGGACAAGAAGCCAGCTGGAGCTGGCAAGGTCTCCAAGTCTGCCCAGAAAGCTCCGAAGGCTAAATGAATGCTATCCCCAATATCTGCCACCCCAGTCTTAATCAGTGGTGGAAGAATGGTCTCAGAACTTTTTGTCTCATTTGGCCATTTAAGGTTAACAGCAAAGGACTGGTTAATGATTACAATGCATCATAAAACCTTCAGAAGGAAAGGTGAATGTTTTGTAGACCACTTGGTTTCTCTGTGTGTGTAAGTTTTTAAGTTATTAATTTTTAAAATCAGCACTGTTAAAAAAAATTTTATGCCCTGGCTGGTGTGGCTCAGTGGTTGAGTCACAAAGTCAAAAGGTCACTGGTTCAATTCCCAGTCTAGGACACATGCTGGGTTGCAGGAAAGGTCCCCAGTAGGGGGCGCATGAGAGGCAACCACACATTGATGTTTCTCTTCCTCTCTTTCTCCCTCCCTTCCTCTCTAAAAGTAAATAAATAAAATCCTTTAAAAAGTCACACACACAAGTATAAAAACCCACCAAGCCTACCAGGAGCCTCTACAAATCACCTAAGTCAAAACACCTGTCCATACCAAAAGTCTGCCCATAAAACCCTGAGCCCCACCCAAAACTTCTTAATGGGTTTTCTGGTCTGCAAATATACTCTTTTTAAAATATATATATTTTATTGATTATGCTATTACAGTTGTCCCGTTTTTTCTCCCCTTTACTCCCTTCTACCCTGTATTCCCCTCCTACCAGCATCCCCCCCCCCCTTAGTTCATGTCCATGGGCTGTACATATAAGTTCTTTGGCTTCTCCTTTTGCTATACTATTCTTAACACCCCCACCCTGTCTATTTTGTACCTACCATTTATGATTCTTATTCCCTGTACCTTTTGCCCCATTCTCCCCACCTCCCTACTGATAACCCTCCATGTGATCTCCATTTCTGTGATTCTGTTCCTGTTCTAGTTGTTTGCTTAGTTCATTTTTGTTTTTGTTTTTAGGTTCAGTTGTTGATCGTTGTGAGTTTGTTGTCATTTATTGTTCATATTTTTTATCTTCTTTTTCTCAGATAAGTCCCTTTAACGTTTTATATGACAAGGGTTTGGTGATGATAAACTCCTTTAACTTAACTTTATCTGGGAAGCACTCTATCTGCCCTTCCATTCTAAATGATAGCTTTGCTGCATAGAGTCATCTTGGATGTAGGTCCTTGACTTTCATGACTTTGAATACTTCTTTCCAGCCCCTTCTTGCCCACAAGGTTTCTTTTCAGAAGTCAGCTGATAGCCTTATGGGCACTCCTTTGTAGGTAACTGTCCCCTTATCTTTTGCTGTTTTTAAGATGGTCTCCTTTTCTTTAATCTTGGAGTAATGTAATTATGATGTGCCTTGGTGTGTGCTTCCTTGGGTCCAACTTCTTGGGGACTCTCTGAGCTTCTTGGACTTCCTGGAAGTCTATTTCCTTTGCCAGATTAAGGAAGTTCTCCTTCATTATTTTTTCAAATAAGTTTTCAATTTCTTGCTCTTCCTCCTCTCCTTCTGGAACCCCTATGATATGGATGTTGGAATGTTTAAAGTTGTCCTGGAGTTTCCTAAGCCTCTCCTCATTTTTTTGAGATCTTGTGTCTTCTTTCTATTCTGGTTGAATGTTTATTTCTTCCTTCTGCTTCATACTGTTGATTTGAGTCCTGGTTTCCTTCCCTTCACTGTTGGTTCCCTGTATATTTTTCTTTGTTTCACTTTGCATAGCCTTCACTTTTTCCTCCATTTTGTGACCATACTCAACCATTTCTGTGAGCATCCTGATTACCAGTGAACTGTGCATCTGACAGGTTGGGTATCTCTTCATTGCTTAGTTCTTTTTTTTGAGCTTTGATCTGTTCTTTAATTTGGGCCATATTTTTTTGGGCCATAGCATGCCTGCTATGTTGTAAGGGGCAGTGCCTTAGGTATTCACCTGAGCAGGGTCACTGCCCTGTGGCTCTGTGGCACTGTATGTGGGGAGGGGTCAGAGAGGGAAAAATCCCACTTGCTTAGTGCTCTGCTGGCTTTCAGTCACTTCTCCTGCTGCCCACAAGCAAACTGGGCCCTTCTGGTGCTGATTCCTGGGCGGGTGGGCTTGTGTGTGCTCTAGGACCCTATGGGTCTCTCCAACAAACTCTCCTGTGAGGCTGGGAATTTCTCGTGCTGCAGCAACCCACACGGGTTTTTGTAGTGAGAGGTTTTGTGACTTTATTTCCCCATACTGGAACCCTGGGTTGAGCGGTCTGTCTCTTTCCTCAGTTGTTCCTCCTGGTTAATCTGCTCACAAGTGTGGGACCACCTGGTCATCCAGCCACTACCCTTCCTACTGGTCTGGATGAATGTTTCTTCTTTAACTCCTTGGTTGCTGGACTTCATTACAGTCTGATTTTTTGGCAGTTCTGATTATTTTTTTGTTTTTAAATTTGTTGATGTCCTTCTTTTGCTTGCATGAGGATGCAAAGTATATGTACCCACACCTCCATCTTAACTGGAAGTTGCTGCAAATATACTATTGAGGTGATCCAAGAACTAGCACCCTTCTTTTATGCCTGGGTTTTAAACAAATCAAGAAATAAAAGCTCAAAATACCACTTTTAAAGATGAAGTTGGAGAATGGGGCTGACATTTGTGGGTGACTGGCCCCACTAGCAGTGACCCCACATTCAGAGACACTTACCAGGTCTTGGGTATTGCTGGGCGGGCAGAGTGGAACTGGTGCCCTTGCCTAAGAGGAAGAGCCTGAGCTCAGCTGAGCACTCCCCGTTTATTCTCCCCAATTTCACCAGTCAGGCCAGTCACGTGCTGCCTGTGGAGAAGGGGTGTGAAAAGGCAGAGAGGAAGTCAGTCTTCCAACATGAAGGGGAACGGCCAAGATAAAAATGTGACAAAACAGGACCCCTGAGGAAACACTAAATCCGGAGATTATTGTAGAGAAGAACTTAAAGAGCAAACCTAATCTAAAAATTGGTATTATCAGAGTGATTAAGGAAGAAATGACATCCACACTTCAAAAACAGGACGATAAGAGAAAGAATTCAAACAGAGAAAAGGAAGGCTCTGAAAAACTTAAAAATGATCAAAGTATTCAATAGGAGGATGGGAAGATAGAGTTTAGCAATATAAAACAAAAACAAAACAAAATCAGCAAACATAAGAGAGCTATTTTTCTGAAAGAATGTAATCAGGGGTAACAGAAAATATTCAACAAGCAGTTCAGTATTCGCAGTGACCTCTCAGAATGCGCCTCAGCCACAGGCAGCTCAGTCAGCCACCCAGTTCCCAAGGGGCACCAGCCCAGGGCATAACGCCCATGCTCTTTATGGCATTAGACCTTTATAATCAGCCTAAAGACAAAGCACAGAAGACTGACTGTGGTGTCCGAGTGGGAATGTTATCAACCTTGAAATGTAAAAATAAAAGCACTACTAAAAAAGCTGTGAATGCATGTTGGGGGGTGAGGGAAAGATCAGGCAATGCTTTTGTAGATATTATCAAATGAGGTTTCGATCCCTGGCCAGTGTGGCTCAGTTGGTGGGAAATTATCCCTCACAGTGAAAGGTGGCTGATCTGATTCCCAGCCAGGGCACATGCCTGGGTTGTGAGTTCAGTCTCCGGTTGGGGTGCATGTGAGAGACGACCGATCCATGTTTCTCTCTCTCTCTTTTTCCCTTCCTCCCCCCTCTCTAAAACAAATAAATAAAATCTTTAAAATGAGGTTTCAGTATGTTACTTAAAGTTATAGGGGTAACTAGTAGAAGAACTAAAACTGTTAGGAGTAGAGAGAAAGTGGTGGTGGCATAGCTGTGTAAGGGATTAAATCTCCATTTATCAGCATAAAACCAATAGGAAGAGCCTAAAATTGATGACACAGGAAACAGCAGTGTAGAGTACACTTGCATATGTAGAGAATGCCTTTGAAAGGATATTCAAGAAACATGTCACATTGGTACCTTGAGAAGGGAGTGGGGGGATGGAGAGCAGGGTTGGGAGGAAGACTTCTCATGCCTTTATGCCTTTTGAATTTTTCAGTTGCTGATTCACAAAATAAACAAAATTAAAAAAAAAAAAAACCCGAATGGCGTCACGATGTACTTCTGCTCCCATGAAGACGTTCATTACAGCATTAATAGAAAATGCTGGAAAGACACAATTGTCTACCAGTAGGAGACTTGCTATAGAAAATAATGGCTCACTCCTACACAAGATTATTTTGCAGCTTTTTGAAACCAGCTTGTAAAAACAAGTTACTCTGGAGCATTTGAGATCTTGCTTCCTGGCAGATGTCATCAGTTTGACTCAGATAAACTCTTGTAAAAATTCTCAAACAAAACAAAATAAAAGAACATGACTATTTGCCAGTCAGCCACCCATACCAGGTCCCGGAAGAGGCTTGATCAGGCCTCTGCTTCAGATTTAAGTGATTCTGTTCCAACCTTGGCAGGGCCCATGGGGTGGTGGTGAATTGAAGGAGTCTTCCCTAGAGAGTAAAGCTCTCCCAGATCCCTGTCTCTGGAGTGGGTCCTTGGACGTGGGCCATTTCCTTGAATAGACTCCCTCTCTGTATCTCCAATAGTTCCTGGGTTCATTTCAAGATTTTTCTTCCTCAAGGTCATACCTTGGGCATGGCCTCTGGCATGGAGTGGCAGTCATTCTTGTGCTCTGATCCTCTCTTGTCAACATACCTGACGTGGTTTGCTATGCTGTGAGAGGTGTGTCTCCTACCCAGCTTTGACTTTCATTACTAAATAATTTCTGGGCTCAAGGAAAGAGCAGTGGAGGAAAGGGAAAGAAAACTCATCACACATATTTTATCTTTTTTTCCCCTTACAACAACCTTATAGGGTAGGTGTTATAATTCTTATTTTGCACAGGAGGAAACCAAGACTCAAAGAGGTCAATTTATCCAAGGTCATTCAGCCACAAAATAACAGATTGGTGATTTGAACCCAGAACAATATGCCTCAAGCCCTAGTTTGATTCTTATGCTCCGATCCTTCCCAGGTGGCTGAGAAACTGGAGATGCTGAAGAAACAGTATGATGAGAAGCTGGCACAAAAGGAGGAGCTTCGCGAGAAGTCTAAGGAGATGGAGCTGAAGCTGGAGCGAGCTGGCATGTTGGTGTCGGGGTTGGCTGGCGAGAAGGCCCGATGGGAGGAGACAGCGAAGGTGATCAGTTCTGCCCCCTGATGCTGCTTCCTCCCTGCCACCTAGTTCTAACAGCTCCCGTCCCCTTTAGGTCAAGGGACAGTCAGGGAAACTAGGGACGGTTGAGTGTAGGGACATCCAAGAATAGGGGATTGGTGCTCTTCCCTTCCCTTTCTTCACGTTTGTTGGGAGGAGTTCCAGGAGAGACTTTTTTGTACCATTAGAGATCTGCTTCTGTGTTCAGGTAGAGCTAGAAATGCACCCGAGGATCCTTTGTGTAGCACATCGACTGGATAGAAACATTCATGGGGCGTCTTGTCTCTCTGCCTTTGGTGACCCCCTGGTGTCATGAAAGTGTTCGGCCTTATCGCCAGAATGTCAACGAACTGCTGCCAACGGTGGAGAACTCAAAAGTAATTAGGCCAGGTTAGAGTTCTCAGGGCACAAAGGGTTAGGAGAGGAAAAAAAGTCTCTCGGATCTAGATTGATGGTGTTCAGAGGAGAGTGCCTTCAAAGCATTCCAGGTGTCTCCCAGTGCTGGGGACCCTGACAGGCTCACACCTTCCCTACTGTCCTTCAGGGCTTGGAGGAGGACCTGGGCTACCTGGTGGGTGACTGTCTCCTGGCAGCTGCCTTCCTGTCCTACATGGGACCCTTCCTAACCAACTACCGGGATGAAATTGTCAACCAAATCTGGATCAGGAAGGTGAGGCTCAGGCGTGATGAGTGAGATCTTGGGCTCTGAGACCAGAATAGGGGATGTAATTACCTTTGGGAGTAACAAGAGATATCAGGAAAGGGTAAGGATGCTTAGCTCAGGTCTGCAGGCTGAAATCTGGGGCTCTTCCCTACCCAGATTTGGGAGCTTCAAGTTCCTTGCTCACCTCGCTTCACCTTTGATAACTTCCTGTCCAATCCTACCAAAGTTCGGGACTGGAACATTCAAGGGCTGCCCTCAGATGCTTTCTCCACTGAGAATGGCATCATCGTCACCCGTGGCAACAGGTAAGGATGCTGCTGGGAGCAGGAGGAGGAGTAAGGGCAGAGCCTGTTCTCTGATGAACGCTTCTTCCTTCAGGTGGGCACTGATGATTGATCCTCAGACCCAGGCCCTGAAGTGGATCAAGAACATGGAGGGGAAACAGGTATAAGGCTGGTTTTGTCTCCTTAGAATCTCTTCCCAAGCTTGTCTCTTCCTGAGGTCCTACCCTTGGACCATTTTTCTCTTCGAATCCCTCAGTATTTCTCCCATCATTTTCTCTTGCTCTCTAGGGCCTTCAGATCATTGACCTGCAGATGAGTGATTACCTTCGAGTCCTAGAAAGGGCCATCCAGTTTGGATACCCAGTGCTGCTCCAGAATGTGCAGGAATATCTGGACCCCACACTCAACCCTGTGCTCAACAAATCTGTAGCTCGAATTGGTCAGGGCTCAGGCTTAATGTGGGATTGGATTGTGGGGCAAATTCTAAGGACCAGCGAAGTAGGACACTGGGGAGGAAAGGGCTGGCTCTTTGGCTATGTCCTCTACTTTTCTGTCCCTCCATTCAGACAGCCCTGGGCTGGGGCCGTTAGGGCAGGCTGAGTCACTGCTGCTGGACGCCAGTAGGGGAACGGGTCAGCCCACGCCTGGTCACATGGGGTCCTTGCCCTTGACTCCCCTGTGGATACAGGTGGTCGGCTGCTGATTCGCATTGGAGATAAGGAGGTGGAATACAATACCAATTTTCGTTTCTACATCACCACCAAGCTCTCCAACCCCCACTACAGCCCAGAAACCTCAGCCAAGACCACCATTGTCAACTTTGCAGTCAAAGAACAGGTGGGTGGTGGCCGATGCCTGGAATGAAATAGAGTGAAGGGTCAGGGCTGTAGAGTCCAGCAGGAATGAGAAAAAGGCTAAGCTTGTGTTGAGCAGGTGTAAAGGGCTGAGGGGCTTGGGAGGTGTAAAGGGATGAAAAGGGTGAAGGTCACTGGAGTGAGTCTCGCCCTGACTCCTGGCGCCCCTCCAGGGCCTGGAGGCCCAACTGCTGGGCATTGTGGTCCGGAAGGAGCGGCCCGAGCTGGAGGAGCAGAAGGATTCACTGGTCATCAATATCGCTGCTGGCAAGAGAAAGCTCAAGGAGCTGGAGGATGAGATCCTTCGGTGAGACCTTGCCTCCACTCCCCCACTGGCCCAGTCACAGTCACAACTAGCATGCCAGGGGGCTGATGGAGGCCCTGTCCCCTCCATCCATGCACCTCTTGGCTTCCCTCCAGGCTGCTGAATGAGGCCACAGGCTCCCTGCTTGATGATGTGCAGCTGGTGAACACCCTTCAGACCTCCAAGATAACTGCCACTGAGGTGACTGAGCAGCTGGAGACCAGTGAAACCACAGAGATCAACATTGACTTGGCCCGCGAGGTGAGCTCCTGTGTCCTCCAGCCCAGCCCTACCCACCATCGAGATGCAACTCTAATGCTGTTGCCCTCTGTGACTCCCTGCCATCTGACATGTCCCTCTGTGGCCCCTGGTTCTGCCCCCTCTGCAGGCTTACCGTCCGTGTGCCCAGCGGGCGTCGGTCCTGTTCTTTGTGCTCAATGACATGGGCCGCATCGACCCCATGTACCAGTTCTCGCTGGATGCCTACATCAACCTCTTTATCCTCAGCATTGACAAGAGCCATCGCAGCAACAAGCTGGAGGACCGCATTGACTACCTGAATGAATACCACACCTATGCCGTCTACAGGTCTGAGGCTGCTCCCCACGTGCCTTAGGCAGGAGGCCAAGCGGCTGACTCTAACGCTGACCCCTCTTGCCAGCTCTGCCTTCATGCTTTCTCATGCCACCGCCTTGGTCCCCTGCTCTCTTGCCTGGACGCCCTCCCTGGGTAGCTTCTTCACTGTCATGGTCTAAGCATCACCTGTGGCCTGACTACTCCCAGTTTTGTATCTTTAGCTCTCCCTTGAACATGGGACTTGTGTGTACAGTTGTCTAATATACCAGCACTTCTTAAATAGCAATGTGCTTCTAAAGCACCAGGAATCTTGTTAAACACAGATTCAGGTCCAGTAAGTTGGGGGTGGGACCCGAGGATCTGTCTGTCTAACACTCCCAGCTGATGCTGCCGCCCCTGGTCTGTGGGTCACACTCTGAGTAGCAAGGTACTTGATTTTTCTACAGAGACACCCCACAGACCCCTCAAGTTCAGGTCAAACTCATTATCTACCCTTTTCCTTCAAGGTCCTCACCCTTGAATGACACCAGTACCCACTTTGCAGTCGACCAAGCCAGGGAGGGGAGGTTCTCCTTGACTCTTCCCTCGCGCTGCCTCGCAGATCAGTCACCAGGTTTTGCTCACGAACCTTTCTGCAGCCTGTTCCCTCCCAGTTCTCCCCACTGCTACGAGTGTACTTTATAAAGTTCAGGCGTTTGTGATCTTTCTGAATTGCACAGACATCCCCTGACAGGTTGTACTGCCTTTAACTTTGTCCCTCTCCAGTCTGTCCTCTTGCAATCCGTGAGAGCCTTCCAAACACAAATCTGACCACGCTGCTCCTGGCTCAAACTCTTCGGAAGGCCCACGCAGCCTGGCCTCCGCCTGCCTCCCCAGCTTCCCCTTTCCCCGCCTTCCACTGGGTGCCTGAGCAATGCAGACTGCCTTCCATGTCTGCCTTCCATGTCCGCTTCCTCCCGCCCCCGTCTCTACATTTGCTTCTGCTCTGAGCTCTCCCTGGAGGTCCTCCCTTCCCTTCCTCTTCTACATCACTCGATAACTCTGCTGCACCCCAGGGCAGCTCCTCTAAGAAACTTCCCCTGTGTCCACCAGGCATGGTGGGTGCCCCTATCCTGTGACCGGTCGACAGCACTGTCACCCCATATAGCACACATCACATCATTGCGTAATGAGTGGCTTCTCTCATGTTCTTCCCATGCTACCGACCTCCTTCAGGACAGAGACTCTGGCTCATTCATCTCTGTGTCCTCAGTACCTAGAAGAGTGTCCGCAGTCAGGGTCCAGTCAGTGTTGGGTGTTTTTTAATAGAAACGAATGATTGATTTTACCACTGAACTCTGGGAAAATCACGTGCTCTCTCTAGGTCCCTGAGTACTTGGCTGTTTATAGGAGTTTTGAATTTGGTGCTGATGAAGAACTTTCTCCCGTGTAGGACTCTGTGCTCGTATGGTCTTTGCTCAGTAAGCATTCATATGGAGTGTCCTGCCCCCTCCACCCTCCCTGTTCCCTTCTCCCAGGTACACCTGCCGCACCCTTTTTGAGCGCCACAAGCTACTATTCAGTTTTCAGATGTGCGCCAAAATCCTGGAGACTTCTGGCAAGCTCAACATGGATGAGTACAACTTCTTTCTACGCGGGGGTGTGGTGAGTTGGGTAGAGGACACATTTAAAAGTGGGGTGGTCAAGGTTGGGATGGGGGCAAGTGTGGAGAGGACTCCAGACCCGGAGGGCGAGGCGCAAGGCTGCAGGGAGCAAGCTGAGAACCGCTAGGAGCAGGGGCGTGGCCGGCCCCCTGAAGCTGTTGGGGGTGACTTGCCAAGCGCCCCCTTGCTCATGACAAGTGCTTAAAAAGTTTATAGTTGGTGAACAATAAGTATTTGTTAGAGAGAGTGACTAAGGGAACGAACTGTAACAGTTCGTGCTTCTCTAAAAGGTGAGGCAGCTAGTTGACAGCATTAGGTAAGAGGCGACCACCAGAGGGCGCAAGCTCCCTAAGTTTGAACTGTGATATCTCCCCACCGAGTCTGAGAGACTTAAGTCCCCACATTCATGTCCCTAACGAAGGTGGATTCCCATCCCTCTTAGATTCCTGTATTCACTTTTGCATTCTGTTTCATGCTAGATTCATCTTGGATTTCTCATGTTTAAAAAAAAAGGGGGGGGGTGGCCTGGCTGGTGTGGCTCGGTGGATTGAGCACGGGCCTGCAAAGACCAAAGAATCCCTGGTTAGATTTGCAGCCAGGGCACATGCCTGGGTTGCAGGCCAGGTCCCCAGTGCGGGGCACATGAGAGGCAACCGTACATTGATGTTTCTCTCCCTTTCTTTCTCCTTTGCTTCCCCTCTCTGTAAAAATAAATAAATAAAATCTTTTTTTAAAGGTAATTCTTCTTTGGAGGTGCTCCCAGTCAGTCCCTTTCTCCTATCTCCTCCCCCCCAGGTCCTGGATCGGGAGGGCCAAATGGATAACCCATGTACTAGTTGGCTTGCGGATGCCTACTGGGACAACATCACAGAGCTAGACAAACTCACCAACTTTCATGGACTCATGAACTCCTTCGAACAGTATCCTCGTGACTGGCACCTGTGGTATACCAATTCCACCCCGGAGAAGGCTATGTTGCCAGGTGCCCGGCGTCTGAGCCTCCCTGCTCCGCCTTTTCCCTTCCCGCCGTTCAGCCCGTGCGCTCGCCCGTCCCTGTGTTCTTTATCCCCTCTCCCTAGCCGTCTGCCTCCTGGCTGAGCACGCCGCGCAGGTGCTCCTTTGTTTAGATCCCCTGCTCTTCCAGACTGTCCCATCAACAGCTCCACTCATTCACAGGTGAGTGGGAGAATGCCTGCAATGAAATGCAACGGATGCTGATTGTTCGCTCCCTCCGCCAGGACCGAGTGGCATTCTGTGTTACCTCTTTCATTGTCTCCAACCTCGGCTCCCGCTTCGTTGAACCGCCTGTGCTCAACATGAAGTTGGTCAGTGACCTGGTTTCCTGGCGCACACCATCCCTGGGTCCTTCCTGACTCCCTCTCCCCATTCCAGTCCACCATGTACATTTCCTCAGCCTCTTTCTCCCACTCCCGACACATGCCTTCTGCTTGAGGCCATGTTCTGTGCTTCCGGCAGGTGATGGAGGATTCAACCCCACGAACCCCACTGGTGTTCATCCTGTCCCCTGGTGTGGACCCCACCAGTGCCCTGCTCCAGCTGGCTGAGCACACAGGCATGGCTCAGCGTTTCCACGCCCTGTCCTTGGGCCAGGGCCAGGCCCCCATTGCTGCTCGGCTCCTCCGAGAGGGCATGATCCAAGGTTAGTGTCATTCTTGTCCTTCTACCCCGATCCTCGGCACTGCTGGTCCTACTCCCCAGAACCTCCAACCTTAATCACACTGCCATGTCGGCAGTTCCCACTTTCCCAGGAGGCCCCAGGAGTGGCAGACCTGAGCGTTTTGACTCCTCCCCACCAACACACAATCAGAAAGATAGTGTGGGGACAGATGGGGCTTAGGGAATGGGTCCCACTGAATCTAGCATCTCCCTGCAGGACACTGGGTGTTCCTGGCCAACTGCCACCTGTCACTGTCTTGGATGCCTAATCTTGACAAATTGGTGGAACGGCTGCAGGTGGAGGATCCTCACCCTTCCTTCCGCCTCTGGCTCAGCTCCAGCCCCCACCCCGACTTCCCCATCTCAATCTTACAGGCCAGCATCAAGATGACCACAGAACCACCAAAGGTATGGGTGACTGTACATGGCCAGCATCAACCATTGCCCTCTGGTCTACCCTTCCTTCTGCTAGCATCAGAGAGAGGGCCTGACCTTAACAACAACACATTTTGTTAAAAATTTTTACAAAATTTTAAAAAATTTTACTCATTTCTCTCTTCGTTGTGCCAAAATATTAGAACATAATAGTAATATATGATATTTCTTGAGTGTTATTATGTACCAGGCATTGTTCTAAGTGCTTTACATTTATTAATTCATTTCATACACATACTCCTATCAGGTAAGCCCCATTAACCCATTTTTACAGACAGAAAACAAGCCCTAAAGAGTAAATAACTAGTCACACAGAACCTTCTTGTCCTCAGTCCTCCTTGAACACCTGGGGACAGCTGACTGTCCCTTTCCTGGTTTCCCTGACACACACTCCTGGTTTCCCCCCCGCCTCTTGCCACATCATGTATTACTTCCATATTTCTCTCTCCTCCTGTCCTGCAGTTGTATCTCAGGACTTAGTTCTCGACCTCCAACTTTTCTCATTTGACGTTTCCTCCTTTCACAGCTTGATAGAAAAATGGTCCTTTTCCTGATTTCAACTCCAATCCCCATCTCTGGCTCCAGTATCAAACTCAGTTCCAACTCTGAATTCCATCTGGTTACAAAACATTTCTCCTCGGCATGCCAGCTCCATAAGTCCCACACTCGTAAAACAAGCCATCAGCTCCTCTACCGTAGATTATCTCCTCATCCTATTTTTGTGAATGGTGCCACTAATTTTTTAATTTTAATCCTCACCTGAGGATATGTTTATTGATCTTAGAAAGAGAGGAAGGAGGGGAGAGAAACCTCAATGTGAGAGAGAAACATCGATCAGTTAGTTGTCTCCTATACGTGCCCCAACCAGGGATGGAACCTGTAGCCTAGGTAACTGCCCTGACCTGGAATCGAACCTGCAACCCTTTGGTGTATAGGATGATGCTCTAACCAACTGAGCCACCTGGCCCGGGCTCCACTAATTAAAAAAAAAAATACACACACACACACATATGTTTGAAGTTGATTCGTATTTATTTTTTCTGCCCAAAAAGCATTCTGTGCCCCTATTAAAAATGTCAGACAGTCCAGAAATGTAGCCCCAGTGTAACAGAACATTTTTCATTCATTTTTTTAAGAACTTAAAAAATGTTTTTCTTTGCCTTCTAAGAGAGATGTGTGACTTGGTAGCTAGGTTGAGCACCTGAGGTGGGTAGAGGTGTGTGAGTGCGGAGGTAGGTGCTGTTCAGCTTTGCATAATGAAGTGGGAGGCGATGATGAATCTGAGGGAAACCTAAGAGGAGGGAGAGAGGGATCAGCAGTGGGGTGCCTGGGCAGGGGGAGGGTCCATCCTGGCTTCGCCCAGGCGTGCTTTCTGCGATCTGCCAGATCTTCATGGTGGCGGAAGGGGAAGAGAGGGAGAGAGACATTGATGCGTGAGAGAAACATAAGTTGGTTGCCTTTCACATGCCCCAACTGGGGACCTGGCCCGACACCCAGGCGTGTGCCCTGACTGGGAATCAAACCTATGACCTTTCGGGTTGCAGGCCGGCGCTCAATCCACTGAGCCACACCAGCCAGGGTGGTGAATAGAAATTCTTAAGTTTTATCAGTTGAATTTAGCTATCTCCTTTTTTATGATTTATGGTCCTATGTCTTGTTTAAGAAATCTTTGCTTACTTCAAGTTACACATGTAAGACACTCTCTTATACTTGTCTTCAAAACAATTTTATAACTTGATTTTCACATACAGGTTTTTAGCCACTTCAAATTGTTTTTTTGTGAGTGTGGAATGAGGTAGAGGTCTAATATTTTTCCACATGGATAATCAGTGATCTGAGTACTATTATTAAATAGCCTGCAATTACCCTTCTGATATGCAATGTGTCTGCTCAGCCTTAAATCACGCGCGCGCACGTGTGCATGTGTGAGTGTGCATACACTCAACCCACTGAGCCGCACCAGCCAGGGCTCTATACTACTTCTTGATAGCTGGCAAGACAAGTCTCCTTACCTTATTTTTCTTCAGTCTGATCTCCAACAGAAATTTTAGAATTAGTTTGTCAAGTTCCACCAAAAAAAAATCCTATTGATCAATTTGGGAAAAATCAACATCTTTAGGATATTGAGCCTCTCAATTCAGAGAATAGTATGTCTCTCCACTTATTCCTTGTTTCAATAAGGTGTTGTAATTTTCTCTATAAAGATTTCTACATTTTTATTGGATTTATTTCTACCTTACATATTTTGATGTTATCAATGGCATTTTAAAAATCGTATTTTTTGTTACTGCTCTGCCCAATATTTTCTTCAGTTTTCTCACTACTCCATTCTGTCCATCATAGGTGAGTCTTCTTCAGACACTGTTTCAACGTATCACTGTTCTGCTCAAGACAGAAAGTGGCTCCATAACGCCTGGTGAATCGAGTCCAAATGGCTCAAACTGTCGTTCTTACTGCACCTCCATCTGTGAATGGCTCTTCTTACCTGACCTCGGCACTTGCACTTGACTTCAGTTAGACTTATCCTCTCACTTATTCTCCTCTTTGTGCCTTTATTCCTTCAGTTCTTTCTACCTCTTGGAAACCAAGTCTCTCTTCTCAGCTGGTCGTATCTTTCCCATTTGTAAGACTTAGCCCAAATCCCAACTTGTTCATGAAGACTGATAAATCCAATCACAGGGAATATTCCTTGTGACCGTTATTTTATTATTGGCCCTTTTATTATAGCCCGAATACTATGACCCTTTTATTATTATTTTTCAACATTTTATTTTTAGAGAGGGGGAGGAAGGGAGAAAGAGAGGGAGAGAAACATCAATGTGTGGTTGCCTCTCACGCACCCCCTACTGGGGACCTGGCCTGCACCCCAGGCATGTGCCCTGACTGGGAATCGAACCTGCAGCCTGCCAGTTTACGGGAAGACACCCAACCAACCGAGCCACACTGGCCAGGGCTATACTATGACCCTTCTAATCTACACCAAACATTTGCACATAGTACAGTGTACATTTTTGTTCATTAATAGTTGCATGTATATTTTTGTCTTTGTTCCTATTTTCTGGTACTCCCAAATTGCGTGGGCTTCCCCACTACTGAGAACACTGTGGCTGACAGGATCAAAAGTGGGAGGACAAAAAAGTAGGCCCTCCACCAGCCCATACAGTGCCTCTGTGTGAATTAGAGAAAGGCACCCAGCCCTGTGAGTGAGTGCACATGTCGGCAGGCAGATATGGGGCTAGATTCCAGCCCCCCACTCAGCCCCTCAGCCCGTGCTTCGTGCGGTGAGCAACCCCCACAACTGTACACTGTGGCGCAGGGTGCCAGTGGCAGGGCTGAGCAAGTTGCTGCCATCCCTTCTCCCTACTCCACTGTCCCCAGGGCCTAAAGGCCAACATGACACGTCTTTACCAACTGATGACGGAACCACAGTTTTCCCGCTGCTCCAAACCTGCGAAGTATAAGAAGCTGGTGTTTGCACTCTGCTTCTTTCACTCGGTGTTACTCGAACGCAAAAAGTTCCTGCAGCTTGGCTGGAACATTGTCTATGGCTTCAATGACTCCGACTTTGAGGTTTGTTCCGACCAGAGGTCCCTTATGCCAGCTCCCTTCCCTTATACTTCTGGCCTCATGGCTCCCCTCCCGAAATACCCACTGACAGAAAGTCTCTGTTAAAGCCCCATTGGGAAGTTGTTATTATTATTTTTTAAAAAGCAGCCCCATTGGAAGAGTTCCTGCGATAACTGTGCGGTGCTGGGGGTTTGGGCTGGGGCCATGCACAGGTGTCAGAGAATTTGCTGAGCCTCTATCTGGATGAGTATGAGGAGACACCCTGGGATGCGCTCAAGTACCTCATCGCCGGCATCAACTACGGTGGGCACGTCACGGATGACTGGGACCGGCGCCTGCTCACCACGTACATCAATGACTATTTCTGTGACCAGTCTCTATCAACCCCCTTCTACCGGTGAGGGAGAGGTGGCACTGAACAGGGGCCCAGAGGACACAAAAAGACCAGGTGGCAGGACTGGGAGTAGAGTAATGTTTGAGGAGGGAACATGAGACTGGGAGAAGGCAGAGTGTGGGGGATTGGAAGAGCAGGAACAGAGAGTTGGACAAACGGGACATAGGTAGAGCTGGAGTCTTGGTTTGACACAGAGTTCCCACAATATGGTGGTAATTATGCTGTGGCTCTCCAGGTTGTCAGCATTAGAGACTTATTTCATACCCAAGGATGGGAGCCTGGCCTCTTACAAGGAGTACATCAGCATGTTGCCTAGCATGGACCCCCCTGAAGCCTTTGGCCAGCACCCCAATGCAGACGTGGCCTCCCAGATCACCGAGGCACGAACTCTCTTTGAGACTCTGCTTTCCCTGCAACCCCAGATCACACCCTCCAGGGTTGGAGGCCAGAGCCGGGAGGAGAAGGTAAGAACAGACGCCTGGGGAAGGGGAAGCCAGGAGAGAGGGCTGCACTCAGAGCTCCTGCCTCATCAGGTCCTTGAGTTGGCCACTGATGTGAAACAGAAGATCCCTGAAATGATCGACTATGAGGGGACCCGAAAACTGCTGGCTCTGGACCCCTCCCCTCTCAATGTGGTCCTTCTGCAGGAGATCCAGAGATACAACAAGCTTATGGAGACCATCCTGTAAGATGGAGAGGGGCTCTGCAGAATGTGGGGAGGTGGCAAGAGGAAAGGCTTTTACCTCCTACCTGGGATCACTCTTCCAGGCCCTACCCATCTCTAACCCTCCATCCTGTCCTGCTCAGGTTCTCACTGACAGACCTGGAGAAAGGCATCCAGGGCCTCATCGTCATGTCTACAAGCCTGGAAGAGATTTTCAATTGCATCTTTGATGCCCATGTCCCTCCACTCTGGGGAAAGGCAAGATTTACACTACTGTTGATCCTACTTCAGCAATGAGCTCTCAACCCTGTGCCCCCAATCTCCTGGTTCTTGGTGTGCATATAGCAAAATGCAGTAAGCCTGGGCTTTGGAGCCAGGCAGGTTCAAGGTTGAAATCTGGCTGTCATTCACTGACTGACTTTGCACAAGACATTAACTTAAAAGCTGACTCAGGGCAAGTTATTAACCTCTCCAAGGATGTTTCAAGGATTCTCAGCACTGTGCATAATACTTCATAGGAGTTTTCATTAATGGTGACTGGTAACTGTTACCACTGTTAATAAATGGTTGTCCTTTTATGCTTCTTTCCTGGCAGTTGGCTTTCGGAGTGCTTTACCCAATTGAAACTGGGGAGAAGGGGCTGACAACACGTTTTCTTCTTATATCTGCTCTCAGTGCTCAAAATAAGAACTTGAATGCATGAGTGAATGAGTGAATGAATGAACATGTACCACCTCCTCTCCAGGCATATCCCTCACAAAAGCCACTGGCTGCGTGGACCCGGGACTTGGCCCTGCGTGTAGAACAGTTTGAGCTGTGGGCCAGTCGTGCCCGGCCTCCTGTGATCTTCTGGTTGTCTGGCTTCACCTTCCCCACGGGCTTCCTCACTGCTGTACTGCAGTCTTCAGCTCGCCAAAACAACGTGAGCCATGTGGAGAGTGTTTTAGGAACTGGATGCTGGGGACATGTATTTGCTCCCCTTTTTGAGGGTCTGCCCTTATTCTCACCTTTAATCTCCAGATATCAGTGGACAGCCTCTCTTGGGAATTTATTGTTTCCACTGTGGATGACAGCAACCTAGTGTATCCACCCAAGGTGGGTGCCAGATGTGCTTGGGGCTCTGAGCAAAGGCAGGTCTGGTGGAGGAAGGTGTGGGAGCAAAGGTGGGAGACAATTGGCTGAGTAGGGAAGGGGAGGTGGCAGGTCAGGGGTACTGGCAACCAACAGTCTCCACTTCCCCCCAACCCGCCCCTATCTCTCCCCAGGACGGTGTCTGGGTCCGAGGCCTGTATCTGGAGGGTGCTGGCTGGGACCGGAAGAACTCCTGCTTGGTGGAAGCAGAGCCCATGCAGCTTGTCTGCCTCATGCCCACGATCCACTTCCGGCCTACGGAGAGCAGAAAGAAGAGTGCCAAGGGTGGGACACACCTTCAGACCTGCCTGCCCATCCCTAGTTTTGATTCTAACCCATCCTCAGCTCTATTCCTCTATTTTCCCAGAGGCTCCAGGGGTCTGATTCCTTCTCCTGTCTTTTCCCTCAGGTATGTACTCCTGTCCTTGCTATTACTACCCCAATCGGGCAGGCAGCTCAGACAGAGCCTCCTTTGTCATCGGCATCGACCTCCGGTGTGGGACCATGACATCTGATCATTGGATCAAGAGGGGCACTGCTCTACTCATGAGCCTGGACAACTGAGAAGCCTCCTCTTCGTCCCTGCTTGAGGGAGGGTTGGGAACTCTAGGAACCAAACCTGACAATGCACCTCAGACTGAGGCTGCACCTCACTCAAGCCTGGACCTTGGTTGAATTTGTTGTGTGATGGGGCCCTCGAGATACAGTGTGCTAGCCATAAAGGTGTAAGAATTGGAGTTCAGTTTAGTAAAACGCCTGCGACTGCAAGCCCTAAATCGCTCAATGAGATGGTGGGGTTTGGGGAGGAAGCCCGGGCTTACAGACGACCAGAGGGCTGCGGTGAGCTGCTACTGGAGGGGGAAAAGAAGCAGGGAAAGGGGGAGGCCTTGAGAAGCAGCCTTGACCTCGAACGAATGGGAAGCAAGGTAGGGCCTAAAAGGGGGTGTGGCTAAGTCTCGGTGCCCGGCTAGAAAGGGGGGCGGGACTTACTTTGGAAAGGCGCGTGATCCAAATGGAATAGGGGTTTGGTCAGACAGGGATCGGGGCTGGATCCCGTACGTTACACCCCAAACACCGCAATCTACATTTGGTATCTTTTTTGGCACCTGGGCTGAGGCGAGAGGGACCTGCAAAAGGCGGGGTGGAGCCGGAGGGGGGGGGACTACGGTGCGAGGAAGGGCGGGACCATGAGAAGGGGGCGGGGTTGGGGGAGGTGTTTGTGTTGGAAAATCCAACTGCGCCACGGGGCGGAGCGGCCCCCCCAGCCCCGGCCTGGGAGGGGGGGGCCGCTCGACCCCCTGGGAGACCTTGGGGAGTCTGAACACCTGGGACACCCTAGAATCAGGTAACGGGGGTCACGGGGGCGTCTGGAATGAGGGCAACCATCTCTTCTCAGGGGGCGGGACGCCTGAGTCGCAGGTGAAGTAGAGCTGGGGGTGGACGTTTGGGTCTCTGCAAAGGCATTGGGAAGAAGACTGGGGTACAGGACATTCTAGTCCCCTAGAAGAGAGCAGGGCGGGAGTGGGGGAAGGGCTGAGAGGCAGAAGGCTTGGGTTCCGGATGTTAAGAGGAGCCCGAAAGGACTCCCAGCCCCCTTTGACTAAGATTCCCCTTCCTGACAATAGAGCGCGGCGGGGCGCGGCGGTCCCTAACTACGGGACAGGACTGAAGGTCAGAGTTTGCAAATAGGTCTGTGCAGAGGCCCTTGGTGGTCGGACGTGGTCAAGTAGGGATGTGTCCCCGACTCCGGGGCCACTTCAGAGTTTTTCCCCAGTCCTTTTCACGAGGATTATAGCTCCAGCCCTGACCCTTACACCAGGGACCCCGGTAGCCTCTGTGCGGTGGCCTCCGGCCCATCCACTTCGCCGCACCTCACCTCCCTTCACTCGACTTCATCCCGCTCGTCTCGTCATCCCTGGTCCTGCCCTACTCTGCCCTCTCCCGGCTCGGGCCCTTCTTTGTGCTTGAGGTTCCGGACAAAGCCACGAGATGGCGAGGGCGAGACGCACAGCCTGAGCAGAAGGGAGCGAGGTGGGGGATAGGGCGGTGAAAGCAGCCAGAGCCGCCCTCCCCAGCTAGAGGGAAAGGTGGGCTGAGGTGCTCTTTTGGTTTCCTGTCACCTCGGCCCCTTACAGGAAATTGTGGGCGGGAGGGCGAAATGCATGGGGTGAGGAGGGGGCTGGGGACTCAGTCTTTGCCTCCCGCAGCTGGGGTAAATAGTGGGGAGGGGACGCGCGGGTTAGTTACTAAGCAACGCACATACGCTTCCAGTCTACTGTCGCTTGTGGCTGTGACTTGGGGGGTGGGAGTTGGCGAGTGAGGGAGACTGGGAGACAGGGAAAGGTCTAGGGTAGGATGCCTGGTTCTCTGGACAGCGAGAGCCTGGGAGGAAGGAGGGCAGGCAGCAAGCTGGCACGAAAACGGATTCGGCGGTAGTTAGGAGAGAGGCGGGACCCTGGCACTGCGCTGAACACTGCTTCCCTTCCCCCGCGGGGTTGCTTGCCCTGTTGCCAGAGTAACAGGAGAGCTAGACTACCGAGCCGAATTCCCGAACTCTCGCGTCTGCCCAATCCGCTCCAGCGGACGTCCCTGACGTCAGGGTCCTGGTAGCCAATGTGGTGGAGGCAGTATAGAGCGACAGGAAGAGGGAGAGGGGAGGGGCAGGGGTTGAGAAAAGGAAGGGTAGCTGCAGCGGACCAGCACGTGCACTCCCACACGCTCGCGCTCACTGCCCCTCCCTCCGCCGCACGCGTCGGAACCCGCCCCCCCCCGCCCCGCGCTTGCGACGCGGGTCGGCTCTCACCGCCCCCCACCCTTGAGTCTGCTAGATGCTGCTGGGCTGAGCCCGACCCCTCAGCCTCTCCCGACCCAGAAGTCTGGGTCCGCCTTCCTTCTTTCTCGAGGTCTCGCACCATTAATCCCCAGCCTTGGGTGGAATGGGCCGGCTACCTTTTCCCCACCAACCTCCCAGCTGGCGCACCACTCCCCCAGGTGGTGGGCTAGACGGAGCTGTGGTTTCCAGCCCCATAAGCTCCGCTGCTGCCTTCCCGGGCTCTGACTTATTAGGTTGCTTCCCCAAGAGGAACCGAACGGGTTCCAGCGCCCCTTGCTGACGTTTCACTCGCTCGGGCCCGGCTGTTGTTTGTTGGTGGCAGGGGAGGGCGCTGCGGGGAAGCCCTGGACGACCCAGGTGACTTCCCGGGCCATCACGCCCCTTCGCGTGAATTCTTCTTTGATATGCACCAAAACCCTTCGAATCCCTAATGCTTCTTCCTCATTCGCTCAGGGGCTCTTTGCACCTCCCTCGGCTCCTTTCGAGCTGTTTCTGTCCGTCTCCACTTGTTCTTCCCGGCTTCTCCCGGTTATATAACTCTTCCTCTTGCCGTGTCCTGGTTTCAACTCCACAGACTCCGCCCTGTAACAGCGCGGGGAGGGGCAGGAGAGTTGGGGACCCAGACACTTTCCGGCTAGCGGCCGGCAGAGGCACGGGGGATCTTACAGATGGGAGACGGAGTCCCGCGGGACTCGGCGCCCCCGCCCCAATACTCCCACCTCCCACCCGAGATCTCGCCCAAGAGAGAGAAGGCACAGTATCTCCGGGAGGCGTGTCGGGGCTTCGTCAGAAATGTGGGTTGGGAGGTCAGGGCTGGAGGCGGAGAGGTGGAGCCGAAAGGCCCGAGTCCCAGGGATTGGAGCCGTACTGGGCGAGATAAATGAAGGAGCAGGTCTTGCTTCCACCTTCCCTTCCTTTTTGGGTTCCCAGAATTCCTAAGGCTATTTCCCAGGAAGCATAGCCGACGGCCCCTCTCCGCCCCTAGGTGTCAAAGGTCGATGTTAGAGGTGGCCTGGGATGATGTCACCAATGCACGTGCCCCGGGATGGTTGCCAG
Source organism: Carollia perspicillata (assembly GCA_004027735.1). NCBI lineage: Eukaryota > Metazoa > Chordata > Mammalia > Chiroptera > Phyllostomidae > Carollia > Carollia perspicillata. The sequence continues at coordinate 1,076 of PVKM010000316.1, read as the reverse complement.
GCAATGAGGCCTTTTCCCCTCTCCATTCCGGCCCCCCACCTCTGCCCCTAGTTCAGATCCAGGCCCTTGCCATCTTTTCCCCCTCTCCCTTCCCTTGGCCTTAGCATCCAGCAGGTGGGAAACCCTGGCCTGGAGTTTTGCGAGGGGGAGGGGCACGGGTGTGGTGTGGTGGAAAGACCATACAACCTTTTGCTGGGCTAAGAGAACTCTGGGTCACTTTTCCCTAGATTGGCACAGAAGAGCTTTCTCTCCAAGCCCCCTTCTTCCTTGAGAGAGCCTCCCAGATGTCTTTTTACTTTTCCACCTCCTGCATTGCCTACTGTCCCCTGGTCCAGTGTTCGTTTGTGTTGAAGTGAGAGTAGTGGCAAAACAGATATCCCCAGAAGAGGGGCTGTGTGTGGCATGGGAAGTTCGCTGGACACCAGGTCATCTCTGACCTTAATCAATGACACCCTCACCTCTGCACTCAACAGTGAGAGAGGTCAAGAAATAGTGATCAGACTGAGAAATCAGTGTGTTTATCCAGCATGGGTAGGTGGATCTCTCTCTTAAGGAAGGAGGACTCAGTTGATAGCTATGGCTGCCCTTGTCCATTAGTCCTGGGGTTGGTTATGGTATTGGAAAAAAATGGTTTCTCTTTTGATATACCTGAGAGCTTGGGCTGGCAGATCAGACATCATTCCATTCCCGGCTCTCCACTTACCCGCTGTAGGAATTTGGAAATGTCACAACCTCTCTGAACCTCATATTCTTAATCTGGAAAATTTAAATATTAGTAGAGTACCTACCTTCTCGGCAGTTGGGAGGGTAAAATGACTGCACAGCCTTTAGCACAGTACCTGGCACAGAAGGACCACTGAGTGAATGCTTATTGCTAAAGGGTGTTAGTTATTATTTTTATTATTAAAGTTGGTAGGCCTGCTTTAAACTGGCCAGTACCTTAGGAATTCTTTAGGGAGAAGTGGAGAGTTTGTTAATTGGGGGGCGGGGAGGGGAAGGGGCATGGGGATTAGCTTCCATTGCTTTGTGCACTTTATTTGATGAAGGCTTTAGTCAGATTTGTATTGCTTTCTGTA
>PVKM010000315.1:0-109056 GCA_004027735.1 Carollia perspicillata | reverse complement strand
AAGTTCATTACTACCATTTATTTTATAGACAGGGAAATCCTGTGTACCATGTTTGGCTTTTTGGCATACTCTTAGATCTATGCTTTATTATAAGTTTGACTCTGGTGTTTCTTTGTTGTAAATATATCTAATGCTGGTAAAGCTTTATTGTGCAACCCATTAGTGTTATTTGTCAATGATGATTAAATTATACTGACATAACCAATGCAAATGTAATACAGGAAAAATTATAAAATTTCCAATATGATTAATAGTATATGGCTATTAAATATTCACATAGTATTTCTAAGATGCTGAGCTTCTGAACTCTGTTCTTTTTATACATTATTTGTTGAATTCAGCTATTCTTAAAATAGCAGAGGACTGTACATTTAAGCAATTAACAGAACAGAAATGTTGTACTATTTTTTAATCCTATCATATATCAAGATATTGGAGGGACAATTACCTCATGTGAAATCACAGGGAAGCTTTTTCTTTGTTATTCTGGTAACCTCATAACCTACTGAATGAATCCCTTTATGACCATGTGGAAATTGGCCTTGAGACAGTAATAAAAACATGAGGGAAAAGGGGAATAAAAATTTTAGTCTTATTTACATAGCAGAAAACAATCGGTCATGACTACATGAAAGCTTTACATAGTATAATAAAAGTTTGCTTATAAAGCCAAACTTTTAAAAGTGAAGTTCATAGTGTACCACTCTCATATAAACTAGATTGTGTCAAGTTAATTTGTGAAATGAAGGATATTAGCAAAACAAATAAATAATGTTAAGGCTTGATCAAGTGCTACAATAAAAGGTTTAGACAGTAGGTATTAAGGAAATCTGAGGAGAAATCATTGAACTCTAAAAGCTAAGAAAAGCAGTGGAATGAATTATTTCTTAGGTCAGTCAATGACTCAGCAAGTGTCTCTCGAACCTCTACTGTACATAAAGTTTTGCTCTAAGCACAGGATTCAAATGTGTGGGAGGAGTGAGGTAGACTGTTCCTCTGAATTTGAAAACATCAGTTTACTCTCTACTCTTATACTCTATAAATCTCAATAAGATAACATTTTCTCCAGGCCAGTTAAGTCCTTAGCTTTGAGTTGTTAAAACAACCTTTATTCACTGGTCTCCCTACTATAAACTGCCTCCAGAGAAAATACTTTTTGGTAGGTGTAGTAATGTCCCTTCCCCCAAAGGCATTCACTTTCTCTTCACAAGAACTGTGGATATATTATACTACATGGCCAGGGGTAATTAAGGCTGCAGTTGCTAATCAGCCTTAAGATAAACATATCATTTGAAAGTATGTGAGTGGTGCAATGTAATCACGTCTTTACAAATGAGGAAGAAGGAAGCAAAAGAGTCAGAACCAGAGGAATGGCATAGAGAACAACACTTGATCAGTTATTGCTGACTTTGAATGTGGAAGGGGCCACAAGCCAAGGAATGTGGCTTACCTCTAGAATACAGGTGGCAAACACAAGGCCTGTGGGCCGAATCCATCCCTCCACCTTGTTTTACCAGGCCCGGCACCTTGTTTCTATCCCGCAGCAGCACTGAGCTCCTTGCCCCTAGTTAAGGAGTAGTTACATTCATACAGTCCTAAAATTACATTTGGCCCTTTGAAGGCAACCACAAGGCTGATGTGGCCCCCAATGAAAATGAGTTTGACACCCCTGCTCTAGAAGCTGGAAGAGGCAAGAAAATAGATTCTCCCCTAGAACCTCTAGAAAGGAACACACCTCTGCCTACACCTTGATTTTTGTTCAGTGGGATCCATTTTAGACTTTTGACCACCGAAACTATAAATAACAAATTTGTTTCTTTCAAACCACTGAGTTTGTGGTAAGTTGTCACAGAAGCACTAGGAAACGGATGCACTTTTCTATGCTGAGAAGTTAAGGTCCTTTTTGAAACACCTTTCTTCAAATTCCTCCTTATATAGATAGACACATGGAAATACTTGGAGATCTCAGAACATGTCAAACTCTTTCCCACCTCTAGTCTGAAATGACTTTTCCTGCCTTCTTTATCTATTTTGTTTTTTCTTTGTTTTGTACTGTTGATACTTTCATTACTTTATTATTTACTTTTTTCTATTAGCACAAACTATACATTTTTTCTGATTCTCTTTGCATCTTGGAAAATTTGGGAAATTTCAAAAAACATAAAGAACAAAACAAAAATATCACCATCTTAATATATCCAGAACTGCTTGTTTTGGTCTATATAATTTTAGTCATTTATTTAAACAATTTAATAATCTAAACTATTATAGATTATTATGAATATTATTCTATAATCTACCAGTTTTATAATATTGTGAGCTTTTCTTCATATTATTATTATTAGTTGATAATTGATTAATCTAGTTGTTGTTCAGTATTCATTGCAATGATATTCAATAATTTCATTGATCAATTTCCTAGTACCATTGCATATTTTAGCAATTATAGGCTGTAAAGATTTCTGCAAAGTCTGACCTTATGGTTGCATCTATGCTAATATTTCTGATGGTTTCCATAGGATAACTTCCCAATGTTAAATATGTGAGTTAGGCTCTGAGCATTTTTGGCATGTTTTGGAAAGCAGTTCGATGGAAAGATCATACATATTTACTCTTCCTCAGTAATATATGATAGTGCTAACATAGTTATCTTTATGTGATTCTTTTTTATCTAGGACTAGATATTCTTTCCACTTATGCATCTCTTCTATTATATCCTTTAGTTGTTATTTCTATGTAGATATAAAATTCCATATCACTTATAATATTTTATTATGTTTATTACTTCCAAGGATTTTATATTTTTGTTTGTTAGCAATAATATATTTTTCCATGACATTTTCTAACTAGTTATACTGGTAAAGATTCCTATTGCTAGTCAGGGAAACTTTCTTTAGTTATCTCATACCCATGAGAGTTGAAGGTGGTATCCAATGGCAGGATTCAGAGGTATCTCAATGAACTGAAAGGTGGAGGGTTTTCCAGGACTCAGAAAAAAATTGTAAGGGAATGTCCTGGGATTCCCAATTCTTTCTTTACCTTATTTGTCACTGTTTGCTTGCCTGCTTGTTTTTCCCACCCCTCCTACCCCCTGAGATAGGCTTCCTCTGTTTTTTTCCTGGAGGAAAAAAATGTGGTGGATGATTTTCTGTCAATAACTCATAGCTCTGGACTTTATGTTTAGCGAGTTAAGTCATTCCTTCTCTCGGTAATGACTTCCAAGTCTCCACAGAAGAAATCCTGATTGAACCAAGTCGAGTCAGGGGCTGACCCTGCATTGATTATCTTTCCCTTCCAAAGTACGCTAGAAACAAAATTGATGTGAACATTTTCCTCTTTTGATTTCCTATACTGGCCTCTATGCAGCAGTGGTCTGGATAAAGGAGAAGAGGTCAATGTGTTAATCTAGAGAATGGTAGTTGGCTCTCTTGTGATATGCCTGATTTTTACTTATATATGCTTTACTGTTTCCATGGACAAAATTTTGCATGGACAAACTGTTGAGCTTAGTATTTTATGGTGAAGTATCATCTCTTATGGAGGATGTCTGTTCAGCTTTGAAAAGAGGGTAAGTGAAGAAAACCTATGTTTGTCTTTGTAATTTAAAGAGATAACTGAAGAATTTACTGGTACAGGTCAGCTGACTTTCAACTTCAACACACACAGTACACATTCCTTGGTGTCAGTAAAGAATTGCAGCTTTAGATATGTACACTTGTTCTGAAATCCCTTTTCCCAGCATTACTACTTTTATTACTCTTTCAAAAGGTCATGCATTGAAGAGCTCTACTAGTCCCTGTGCATGTTCCAACATGGGATTCATCTCTCGGTAAACAGTGAGCCAATTAGCGATTCTGAGCTCTCTTTGGAAGCCACCCTGGTCTCAGGGATATCATTGTCCTCTGTAGTCCCAGATTCATGGTGAGTGCTCCTGCTAATCAAAGCTGTTTCAGAGCTGGCTTTCTTTTTCCACTGTGATAATGGTCTTGAGTATCTCACAAACATAATCACTAGGTGACCAAGCCTTTGAAACTTAGAAGCAGCATAATATATTTTGCCTTCTTATACCTACTTGGCAGATGTGAATCCCAAGCACCTAATTACCAACTGAATCTTTGCTTTTGACCATTGGGCTCCTAAGTCCCTACAGGGTACATTCTTAGTGCATGCCACTTCAGAAAGAAGGAAGCTTGTGAGGTACAAGCTTTCTAACTTGAGCCAAAGATGATTTAAGACTATAATTTTCAAACAAAGTTATATTCCTTCAACTCTGATTACTGGGTGCTAGGGTTTAACGCTTCCTTTATTTCAGTAATGTCTTTCAGCCAGGGAGATCAAAATAACCAGAGAGAAATAAAATTTTCACTTTAGGTTCTGCTTTCAAAACTAAACTGTTTACTGCACATGAACAAATTAAGCCCTGTGTTTACTCTCACTTTTAGAGAGATGATGGTAGCCTTCTTGTGGTTGTTTGTAATGGGTTTTCTGGACCGATACGAAAGAATCCTTGCTACTGAAATTTCCTCATCGAAAATAACACACCTTAGAGGGAAGAAGTGAATTGCTTATCAATTTTTGAATGATAGAAAAGTGCCAAAATTACTTTCTTTAGATGTTTCAGAGATTTCTTGTATTAGGAAATTCTTTTGAATGCTGGACCTAAATGCCTAATGGCCCATAGGTTCAAAATAAAATCTTCTATGTGTCAAGCAATATACATAGCTGCCTGGGATAGCAGTGGTTCCTAACTATCCATAATTTTGGAATGTAATGCAGAGCTCTTTTGATTATACTTGCTAATTCTTGGAAGTAGGTGGACCAGAAAAAGGGAAATGCTCTTATGTTTCCTAAGGGTTAACTTTCCTCATAACACTTTGGCCAGATGCATGTTTTCATTGGACCCATAGCAACTCCTTCCACTTGCCAGTTCTCCATCACTGCTGCTGTGCCACTCTTCTTTCCAGTTCAGCCCCAGTCTGACCCCAGTGACTGTAGCTCTTATCCTGGTGGTTCATGTGAAGCACCTGTGCACTGTTAAAAGGCACAGATGTTCAGGCCCAAACACAGGGCATTCTGAATAGGTAGTTCTTGGATCTGTGTATCAACAACAAAATAACAGCAAAGATGCTCTGAGGATAAATCTGATAGGCAGCCTAACTAGAAGCAAGTGGGATTTAGGAGGCTCCAGCCCATCAAGTCATCTTTTCTTCCAGGAGATTCTAAGGTATGTTCCCATATCATATGGTGTAGTGAGGGTCCCTGTTGGTGAGTTGATGACTTGGCAGCCTCACTTAAAAAAAAAGTTAAAAATAAAACCACTGAACTCCATTTGGGTGGAATTCTGCCCTTAAACTAAAGACCAATCCTTGGAACTCTTCTATGTACTTATAAGATTTCACGGTTCCCAGATCTGTCAATTCTGGTTTCCCAGTTTTGATTATTGTTTCCTCCACTACCATTGCTGCTGATTAGTAAATTTGCACAGTTTGATTTTGGATCCCCCAATAGAGCTCTTCCCCTGAGTGCCATCCTTGCATTTTGCATTTTGGTTCCCTCCACCCCTGGGTTTGCTTACCTAAACTAATAATTGAGATTAGAATATCCTCTAACAGGGATGTCCAACCTTTTGGCATCTCTAGGCCACACTGGAGGAAGAAGAAGAGTTGTGTTGGGTCACACATTAAATACATCATAACATGTAATCACAAAATGTCTCATAATGTTTTAAATAAATTTGTGATTTTGTGTTGGGCCACACTCATAGCCATCCTAGGCCACATGTGGCCTGTGGGCCATGGGTTGGACACCCCTGTGAATATCCCTGTCCAAATGGATATCTTTAGTTTTTGATGGTGGCTCTTTTTAATCTGCTCTGTCTCATTACTGTTGATCAGAATGTAATCATCAATGCCTAGAAATATTTCATCTCTGTCCTCCTACTCCAGATAACAGAGCAAGAATTTATTGAAGTTCATAATGTGCTGGTGGAAACCACAAGAAATACTGAGATTTAGGACAAAGATTAAGCAGAGAGATTACTGACAGCCAAAGTACCTGAGAGTCTGAAATAATGACCCTGATAGTCGGCAGGGACCAAAAGTGGTCAGTGGGACCGGGGAGAATTTGTGTCTGGTGAAGATGTGATACCTGGAGCCATGCAGACAGACTTGGGGACATTGGTTTCCAAATGCTGGTATCCAGTCTGTTATCAGGCTGGCAGTTCCCAACTCCTGCTCAACATTCTACTTTTTGATTTTAGGAAGCACCAGGTTTGAAAGTCACCAGAGGATATTTTTTGGATGACCTATACAGATACAGGTTCATAGGCCTCTACACACAAGATGCTCTGACACTGATTGAATAGGTCTCTGATAGGACCAAGGAATTGCATTTTTGAAGAAAGAAGCCTAGGGTGATTATAATACAGCTGGTCAAGGATCATATCATCAAGCACTCTGTCCACATAAAATATGTCCTAAACTCTGAAGCATCGTATAGATGGCAAATTGTCTCAAAAGTTGGGAGAGGGCAATACAAGCCTTGGATACCAGGCAGGGCCTGAAAATTCTGTCAAATGTATTACAAGTGTTAAAAGATAAACTGAGGTACCCTGGCCAGGTGGCTCAGTTGGTTGGAGCATCATCCCATACCCAAAAAGTTTGTGGGTTCAATTACCAGTCAGGGCATATACCTAGGTTGCAGGTTTGGTCCCTGGTTCGGGTGCGTATGGGAAGAAACCAATCGATGTTTCTCACAATGATGTCTCTCTCTCTCTCTCTCTCTCTCTCTCTCTCTCTCTCTCTCCCTTCTTCTCTCTGTCTAAATCAATAAGCATATCCTCAATTAAGGATTAAAAAGGTAAATTGAGGCACATTAAAATTTTTGAAGTGTTTACTTGGGTAAACATCAGTTTGAACTGGGTGACACCAAACTGGCAGTGGTTAAGAGCACTCCACAGATAGGAGCTCTGGTAAGGATTTTATAGAGAAGGTAAGAAAGAAAAGCAAAGAAATGATTCGATTGGCTCCTGCTTAAGTGGTCACCTTATTTGGGAAACCCTAGTTTGTCATTGGTTATTCTTAAATTTCATTTTCTCTAATTCAAGTGTACTGACTCTGGCTTAGACTTCGTTTGCTTACTATAATTAGAGCCACCTAAATCTAATGGCCTATGTATTTAAATACTTTAACTCAGTAATTATATGAATGGTATGTTTTAGCCATTTAGTACATGTTACATAGGGTTCTCTCAAAGTAATTTTTTGGGCTCTCTTCAAATCCTTTGTTTTGTAAGGCCCAAGTTAAGGATTATTAGTTTATTTTTTCAAATATTTTATTTAGTTATCTTTAGACAGAGGGAAAGGGAGGGAGAAAGAGAGGGAGAGAAACATTCATGTGTGGTTGCCTCTTGCATGTCCTCTACTGGGGGCCTGGCCTGAAACCCAGGCATGTGCTCTGACTGGGAATCAAACCGATGACCTTTTGGTTTGCAGGCAAGCACTCAATCCACTGAGTTACACCAGCCAGGGTGAGGATTTTTAGTTTAACATATTTAGAGTCAAAACATTGAAACTGAATGGCCTCAGTTGATCATCCTGAACCTTAGTGGTTCCTAACTATAGTCTACGATTATTTGAATTTACTCAGCTGCAGTTACAAGCTCCATTACACATCCAGTGGTCCAGCAGAGCACATCCCTGATTTGGCAGCTGCCAGATACAGTTGGTAGTCTTCAAGAACTTCTCCAAGAACAGAATAAGAATCAGAGTAAGAAAGTGTGTTACTGAAGTGCTGTTGCAATGTCTTTTATATTGAGTGGAACCTTGAGTGCTAATGTACATAAAAACCCAAATCAAATAATGTAAAAAGCAGTGAGCTCATGGTTGTTAATTCTTCTTGCATGATGAATTATTCACTCCATGCTGGCTCTGGTGGTCATCCAACGTTAGGTATCTATAATCATTTCCATGAGGAACATCATGGCATCATGTTCGCTCACATGGGTCCTTTGCTGCTTATTTGCACATTAAGTAGGAAACTGAACTGCAGACAACTTAAACTAACTCTACATCTTCACTCTTACCAGTCTTTAACCATAGACTAATAACTGTGGCCTGGCTGGGCTCTACAGATAGTGCAAACTTACGTTAGCAAATATTAGATCACTTAATGATCCCACATACAGTTCCTTTGTTGGGAGTATAACTTCTTCATTGTAGCTAAAAATGCCTGCTAGGGAGGACCATAGAAATACAGTTCCCCAGAGATGGTCCTTTTAAAGATACATTGGATTGGCCACCTTGCTGTGCTATTAGTGATGTTTTCATTTTCCAGCATGGTTTTCATCGTGCCGCTGCCATCTGCAGATTCCTATGGTGGCTCTCAGTTGGGTCTCAGGTTGTATTCAATTTCCTGCTCCTGCGTGGTAAGATTCTCCACCTCTTCATTTTCTTTTACCTAAATGCCCCCTTTTTTCCACTCTGCCATGCTCCCTGCCTGCTGTATTCCAAAACTAATTATTTTTCAAGGTTGATGTCTTAGGCTTGCCTCTGAGTTTTCAGATTTATTATGATTTCTTCTCAAAAAGCCTGCCAATTGCTTTTGCTGTGCTGATTAGCACTTTGTTCACATCTCTCCTGAGAGAAGTGGCCTTTAAAACACTTTTGTAGACGTTCTCACTAATCATATAATAGTTCTCTGATTGCAGTGGTTTTCAACCTCTGCTGCACATTAGAAGCAACTGGGGAGCATCAATACCACATCCCAGACCAATTACATCAGAATATCTCGTTCTGGAATCCAGGCAACGCTGCTTATTAATCCTCCCCAGATGATCCCAATATACTGCAAAGGTTGATAACAACTAACTCAACATGTTTCTCAAATCTGAAGGTGCACAAATATTAAGGATGCAGATCTGTGGGCAAGCACTCCTTTGTGGAAGTGTGACTGTTTCTCAGTTTGCCCTTACCAGCTTTCTCATATGAACAAGTATAGGAATTTAAAAATATCATGTAAGGAAGGCCTTAAATTTCTTAAGACAGAAAACAACTGCGTTCTTTTTCTTTTAGTTTTAACTTTATATTCCATCATAATGGTAGCTAAGGAACTTCCTCAGTGTGGGGACTTTAAGAGGTGGCCAGGGCAAAGATAATGACATACTGCTTCTGTGTCATATTAACTCTGTGGTGGAAAAAAGGTGCTGTGTTTGGTTCCATGCAAACATAGAGTATTTCTGACATGTATTTCTGAAAATATCTTGGATGGAATGTTGGGTCAAATATGAGGAATTTGAGCCATAGCATTGGCAGCACCCCAAAACTTTGCATTGCACTGATGGCTTGCTAGAGCATTGGTAATACATGGCTGGCTGTTACTCCTGTGGACATTGGTATGAGCAAAGGTGCAAATATCTGATTGAATGGGGACTTTCTCACAGCAGGGAAGGCAATGGCTTATCAGACGGTCAGTCCTTTTGGAGTGTAGCAATAACAGTGGATAAGCACAAGCCATAGCAAGCGGAGGAGAAACCCAAAGATTCTGATTTAAGAGTTCAAAGTGATTCCCAATTGAGAAATAGTAATAAGCTCCCCAGGTTATTCTGAAGTAGGTGGTGTGGAACATATTTTGAGGAACTCTACTCCAGCCTTTTTGACTTCTCCAAAGTTATATTTTCCTCTTGGTGTGCCTGCATGGTTGTAGATAGGAATACTCTTTTAAAAGTGAAAACACATTATAATCAGGAAAGCAGGGTGTACGGTCAGGTGAACATAGGCCTTGGAGCACTGAGACCCACTTTTGAATCCTGGGTCTTTGCACACAAGCTAAGAGAAGAATTTAAATGATGTCATTCCCACCGCTGAGGTTCCAGTTTATTTGGGCATACTTTGTGATCAGATTGGCCCTGCAAGTATCTGCTGAGAGCAGGACTCTAGTGGACAATTGTTACTGCCTAGCTTATTTTCTTTTTGGTAAACATACTTAACCCATAACTACTAGGGATGTTAATTACATGGCTTGCTCTGCTTAGTAACAAGGGTTGATAACCAGAGTACTGCATCTCCCTGTCCACAGTGGCTGGCCAAACTATGGGCCCAGTTACTGAAGTTGGAACAATCAAATTTGCCCCATTGACTCTTTCTGCACCCAAGAAGAAGGAAGTACTATTCTGCTATATAAGTTTTGGCTTCCCTGAGACAAAAGCCAACATGAAGCATAACAGAGAGATGGAAGAAAAGAGAGATAAACTTGAAAATATTGAAGTCATTCAACAAAGCTCTGTCTAAAGACAAAACCACCACTGGAATTTGAAATTTTGATTTGTGGAAACAATAACATTCCTCCTCTACCCCCTACCAGCTCAAAGTTGAATTAGATTTCTGTTACTTAAAACCAAGTAACTTTTTATATAGAAAATATGTTTTTAATATTTTTTTCAATTAAAGTTGATGTATAATATTATATTAGTTTCATATGTACAACCTAGTGATTAGACATTTATATAACTTATGAAGTGATTGCCCCAATAATTCTAGTACCCATCCGACATCATACATAGTTATTACAATATTATTGACTATATTCCCAATGCTGTATTTTACATGCCCATGACTATTCTAAAACTACCAATCTATATTTCTCAATCCCTTCACCTTTTTTTCCCAGCTCCCCAAATCCTCTCACCTCTGGCAATCATCAGTCTGTTCTCTGTATCTATGAGTATATTTCTAGTCTGTTGTTGGTTTATTTATTTATTTATTTGAGATTCCACATATGAGTAAAATCATAGGGCATTTGTCTTTCTCTGACTGACTTACTTCGCTTAGCATGATACCCTCTAGGTCCATCCATGCTGTCACAAATGATAAGATTTAATTATTTTTATGGCTGAATCATATTCCATTGTGTATATGTACCACTTCTTTGTCCATTCATTTACTGATAGACACTTCGTTAGCTTCCATACCCTGTCTATTGTAAACAATATTGCAGTGAACATATGGATGTATACAAGGTCTGTCTGGAAAAAGTCCAGCCATCGTTAATGTAATGAGAACAGTTTGGGCAACATCAACGTAACCTGGCAGCTAAGGAGAGTGGACTGGAATGCTGATGCATGAACAATGACAACTTCACTGTACTAGTCAGTAGGGGTGGTACATGCTATTGAGTGGGCATGTGTACTGTGCAACCCTCACATTCAAAATAACTGAACCAGTAGAGCAATGAATCTGCATCTAATTTTGTGTTAAGCTTCAACATTTGTCTGTGGAAACCATTCAGATGATTCAGAAGGCTGCAGCTATGGGCAACTGGTGATTGGCACCTTCATCACAACATCACTGTCACTCATGCATCATTTCTGGTGTAAAGTTTTTTGGTGAAACATCAAATCACCCAGGTGACTCAGCCCTTCCTCCCCCAGTTTGGTGCCCTGCAACTTCTGGCTTTTCTAAGAAACAAAATCACCTTTGAAAGGGAAGAGATTTCAGACCATTGATGAGATTCAGGAAGATATGATGGGGCAGATGATGGTGACTGGGAGAACTGTGTGAGGTCCCAAGGTGCCTACTTTGAAGAGCACTGAGGCATCATGGTTCTATGTACAGTGTTTCTTGTATCTTGTATCTTCTTAAATACATCTCTCTATTTTTCCAATTACATGGCTGGATACTTCATGGACAAACTTCATATGTCTTTTTGATTTAGCATTTTGGGTTTCTTCGGATAAATACACAGAAGTGGAATTGGTAGGCCCTTCTTTGTCTCTTATTATATTCTTTGTTTTAAAGTCTATTTTGTCTGATTTAAGTATTGCTACCTCAGCTTTTTTCTTTTTCCTGACTTAGGGGATGAGGAGTTTTTTAGGAGAGCTAATTCTGAGGGAATTAGCAGCTAAGTAGGATGACTTAACACAATAGGAAAATGTTGGCTATGAGAAAGAATAGTCGATTTTAAATTAAACATAACATCCCTTTTGAAGACTTGTCATCTGGTGTAGCCCCACCCTACCTTCCTCTCCCTGTACAAGTCTTACAGAATATTGGGATTAACATATTGAGGGAGGAAGAATTAAAGTTAAAAACCAAAACCAGAAAGAGTATTCCCATTAGAAATTTTGTAAAGCATTGGGAAACACTAGGGTGTTCTGGGATATGAGGAGACGGAAGCACACACTTCACCACACCATGCATGACATTGCTAACAGGAGGGTGCCAGTGCTTCCTTCAGAGTGCTCACCTGATGTCTGACCTGCCAGAAGAGGAACATGGTGGCACTTAGACAATGACTAGCAGAGACTGAGGTGGCTCTGAATGTCAAGTGGAGTAACAGCGACTCCAGAGGTGACTGGAAATAAATAGCAGTTTCCAATGCATATTCATTCCCCATGGACACAATGGTACTCAGCAAGTACAGGCACATATAAGAACACACCCAAATTAATACCTACAGATTCTGAGAACTGAGGGAGATTTTTATAGGCAAGTAGAGGTCCTTTATCAGTACCCGGGGGTAAAAGCCACTGAAATCTAAGCTTTTAGTAGAATGCCATTTAAACTCATGGTGTGCTGTGGTCTGAGGAAATTCTGATAAATAAAAAAAAGCATATATGAAACTATTCAACATATTCATAGTAAGCACTCATTAAATATTATAGGCTTATTGTTAACATTATTATCTAGTAAGTTGTGAGGAAATTATAATGGACCTTTAAAGAGCATGGCTTAAGAATGCAAATGATTAAAAATATTCAAATTTAAATCTTCTGCAATTCTCAAGGATGATGTTCACTATACTATCACTTTTGAATATGTACTTCCCATCTTACCTAATTCATAGGAAAGTTCTGAATAGAACATGTCATATTACCCTGTAATATTTGCTTGTTCAAGTTTGATTTCCAGTCTGCAGTGTATTTGTATCTCATTAATATTTTTTTCTTAACCAGTGATCTGAGAGATATTTTGTTGTTGTATATGATGCTGCTTTTTGGAATTTCTAATTTTTCCTCCATGTGAATATCTAAGGCCACATCATCAGTGGCAACTTATAAAATTTACATATAATAAGAGAAATGGTCCCATTTTGTGCCACTTTTTAAAGTGTTCATATCATTTGAATGACAGGTATTATAAAAATTTGTTTAGCCTGTACCGACCCATTATTTTCTGGAAAGAGTAAACTTTCTTGTGTATTTTTTAAATACTCAAATGGCAAACCTGCCCCATACTAGTCTCATCCCAAATACAAGCCAGGATCTTCCTTCATCTCCAAGCTGCTCAGACTAGATCCAAGGAGAATTTTTCAGCACAACCAGAAAGTTGTTTTTCTTAAATGTCAATCTCAACTTCCATGTGGTCTGTGGCTGATCTGCCTCTGCCTCTCTCTCTTGGGTAACCTAGGGTTTCTCCATTCTCACTGGGTTTCTAGTGCCTTAGACAAGCCAAGCCCCATGTGTCAGCCAGTAGACCAGAATGTGTCTGGTGCTCAGAAGTTCTGACAGTCTTTTCCAGGAATAGAGACTGTGGCAGTTCATCTTTGCTTCACAATAGACTATTCATATGTGCTGGGGGACATGATAAGTGTCTAATTGTGAAGAAAGAGTCAGCCTGTTCCCCTCCCCGACCTTAGTCCTGGTCCCTCAGACCAACTCTCTCAGCCATTGATGCACATGTAAAGTTGGTCACATTGGCGCATGCTTCCCAGGACTACATGTTGTGGATTGTACCCTTCCTGGTTAAGTGCCCTGGCTTTGCATTTGCATCTCCCCTCCCAATTCATATCCTGCATTAGAAATCTTAAAGTCCACTGAACAGATCCAGAATTCATTCTTGCTTAATGTAAAAAGGGAATTTGCTGGCTTATATTTTTGAAAATGCCAGAGACCTCACTTGTTACCCCCTTTTCATCTTTTGTCCTCTCTTTTCTCTGTGTACCTTTCGTCATCAGGCGGGCTTTATCCATGTGGTACCTGGCCATCAACACTCACCTCAGAAGAGCTATTATGGTGGCTGAGCACACATTTCTGTTTTGTAATAACTCTGGTAAAATCTGGGGTGATCCTCACTGGCCTAACTTGAGTCACAGGCCAGTCTTGAAGTTATCACAGGGCCACAAGCCTGCAATGCAAGTCCTACCCTTAAATGCAAGGGTGAGTCACCTCCATCAGAACTACATGAGACTGGGGTAAGAATGGGCCTCCCAAAGAAAAATTAGAATATGGTTACTAGATTAAGGGGGAAACAAATAACTTATCAGGCATAAACTGGATTCTTATTACTCTCAACATATACAGGGTAGGGCAAAAGTAGGTTTATAGTTGTTCATATGAAAAATAATTCAACAAATAAATAATAATAATACAAGAATAAACTGTGTTCTGCATACTCACAACTCTAAGCCTACTTTTGCCTGCCCTGTAGTTACTGTCTCAGTACTCAGTGGGTAATTTAGATTCTTCTGGCAGTCTTCACTTTCATGTATTATTGACAATATCTTCATTAATAGTGAGGGTATGCACTAACCCACATAAAATATTACTTGTTTGCTAGTTGGAACAATGACGGGTAATATTTCTAGAGCACTTTCTACATGACAGACTCTGAGGAAAGGCCTACCATCAGGCCTGGACTGATGCAGACCTGACTGAGAATGACCTTGGGCTCTGTAGCATTGTTTCCTTGGAAACAGTAAAGATAAATGGGGAATGTAGTGTCTACCTTCTTTATTGCGTGGGACGGCACCTGCGTTGAGGGAGCTTTGGCATGGAGGACCCTGACCTATATGACCAGGACAGTATAAAATATTAACATGGGGATGGGCTTGTGGTTTCCCTGTGTCCAAGTGACTCACATGCATCTGTTTGCTTCACATAGGTGATGGGGTAAAAATATCTGTGTACTTGGGCACATGCTGGGACTGCTGATGACATGCCATTGATGTACCTGTTGCAACTCCAGCCTTGGATTGTTCTATAAAGTTAAGTAAATGTAGCATCAGATTGGTGTGGGGAAGGTTTTGTCTGTTCATTTTTCTATTTTTGCTTTGTGAGTGTGGTTGCCCACAAGCAACTCATAACTCCAGGTATCCTGCAGCACAGCACTGTCCCCAGAGCTTCATGTCCAACCTCTTCATTCCTTTTGGAGATTTTTTTAACTTGGTGTGACTTACAGGCGAGCAAGCTGAGAGCTGAAAGGCTGCACAATGTAATCGTGGTTATGTGGGCAAATGTAGACAAATCAAGATTACATCCAGACAGCCCAACTAAAGAGTCTGTACCCTCTGCCACTATACTATGCATATTTGCCCCCATCATCTGTTTTTAAAGATTTTATTTATTTATTTTTAGAGAGAGAGGAAGAGGAGGAGAAAGAGAGGGAGAGAAACATCAATGTGTGGTTGCCTCTCATGTGTTCCCATGAGAGGCAACCCAGTGAGGTGCCCTGACTGGGAATTGAACCAGTGACCCTTTGGTTCACAGGCCATCATTCAATCTGCTGAACCACACCAACCAGGACTGCTCTGCATCATCTTTAATCTTTCTTATGGTACTGACCGCAATGTTGTTGCAAAGCTTTTCACACATGCACAAAAAAATGTCATGATGCCCATATGTCTAAATTTTATGAACGTGAGTCATTATCAATGGGAGACGCTAAAAGGGGGTTTCTAGATGACTTTTTGATAGAGACATACCAGCATATTTGTGACATACATTTGATTATGTCAAGTTTGGAAAGTTACTATACTTCTACTTTGCAGCTTTACAAAAGTTTGTTCTTTCCTCTTTAATATCTTTCATATGAGATTTTTTTCCCTCTTGACTGAAATTTCCATCCACATAGAATTAGTTAAAATCCTTTGTCAGGGTGTTTTCTTACTACTTATGAAAGCATTGTATACTCCTTCTTCCTAATTGGCAACCATCCAGCTGGAAATTTTGAAGCTTGAATATTTTTACTGGTGGAAGCTCTTTTTCAGAGGGTAAGTGTGCCTTTGTTGATATAGGCGATTGGTTATTTCAGGTAGAGAGAATCTGAAAAACAAGCAGTGGAAGTAGCATTTAACCTATTAAAATTGCACTTCAACCTAATATTAAAATTGTGTTTA
The DNA here is from genome assembly GCA_004027735.1 of Carollia perspicillata. Taxonomy (NCBI): domain Eukaryota; kingdom Metazoa; phylum Chordata; class Mammalia; order Chiroptera; family Phyllostomidae; genus Carollia; species Carollia perspicillata. The sequence continues at coordinate 92,947 of PVKM010000315.1, read as the reverse complement.
ATCAACTTGAACTATATATTGCAATTAAGGTAAAACAGAGTTTTTTCTATTTTAAAGTTTAAAAAACATTTTAAATTAAAGTTTCTAGAGACGAAGACCCAAATATCAGAATCTGAATGGAAGATTTAGGAGTAAAAAAGAAAAAAAAATACACGATTTATTTAATTTAAGCGTATGGGGAATGAACCAAACCCTCTTCATTAACTTCAGAACTTCATTGGATGAGGTCATCTGAATTAGAGTCCAGCTACATCTGTCAGTCTTAAAGCTAGAAGTAGTAAAGAACCTGTACAGTTCCCTAAAAGTTCTGGGTTGCACCTCAAATAAAACCAGATTGAAATTGTTGTTTTGAATGTCAATTTTATCTATCAGGAAAATAATAATGGATGGTGTTTGAAGGCTAAAAAATCAGCATGTAAATTTGGGTTAGGATTTGGGGGGTTTTGTTTATGTGATCATTCATAATTCAACAAATATTTATTGAATAGCTATAGGTGCTCACATAGGAAAAGCATGACAGCAAAGAAGAGGAAAAAATACAGTAGAGGCAGGAAGGACATGGGGAATAGCTAGGCCCATTTTTGCATTAGAATGAATACTGGAAAATGAGAATTCATTAAAACACATAGGAAAATGTAGAAGCATGTCTATTTCCAGATGTAAGGAAAATGCATTGACTAGGCCTTTTCTAAGTAATTGATGGGAAGCAGCCTGCATTTAGTCTTTTTTTCAGGGATGCCTGTCTTTGCCAGTCTAAAGGATGCTAACCCATAATAGATAACGATTCTTCCAGATAATTGTAGTTAAAACATGGGTTCAAGAAGCAATTGCATGCTTAAAATATTCACGATTTGAAAGATTATCAATATGCTTAGATTTTTATTTGGACTTCCATAGAAACAGTTACAATACTATAAAAGTACATTTATTTTTCACTCATGAAACCTTTATTGATGAATTGTTAGTACCAAGAATTTTTTTTTTTTCTTTGCAAGCTGCTTCTACAGCCTAGAATTGATCCAGAGGACATATTTTGCTGATTGGTGCATTATTTTCTCATGTACTGTTAAATTAAAGAAATGCTTCCAAAGGTTTTTCTTTTTCTCTATTATTATTTCATGTTCAATTATATTGCTTTGGGAATATGGTTCTTAAAAGGAGTGTTCATATTCAGAATCTCATTCATGCATATAAAAATTCTCACTCCAAGCAGGGCAAAAAAGGAAATTATTTCTGTATATATAGGTGGTTAATGTCATATATCTAGCACTAGGTAGTATGATGGAGAGATCATATTTAAAGCTCTGGACCCAAATTCTAGCACTGACACCAGCTGTGTGACATTAGAAAAATAAACTTCTCATGACATTTTTATCACCTGCAAAATAAGTATAAGAATAGTACCTGTCTCACTGGATTGTTTTTTTAAAGATTTTATTTATTCATTTTTAGATGGAGGGGAAGAGAAAGAGAGGGAGAGAAATGTCAACGTGTGGTTGCTTCTAGTACACCCTGTACTGGGGATCTGGCCCTCAACCCAGGCATATGCCCTGACTGGGAATCGAACTGGTGACACTTTGGTTGGCAGCCCACACTCAATCCATTGAACCACACCAGTCAGGGCTTGGTGGCTTGTTTTAAGTAGTCAGTATATATTAACATTTATAGAGTATTGTAGTATTTTCTTTTGGTGTATATTTTTAAAATCAATCCTTAAAATTTAATAAATTAAATAAGAAAAGGTTTATTTTTAATCAGATTAGATCTCCTGTGTGCCATTGGTTGTTATACCATTCTGATATTCCTGTTTTGTTTTTAATGTAAGATAATTAGTCTGACTCTATTTTGATTTAGAATAATATAAAAGCATAGTATTCATATGCCAAAATGTTCAGGCATCTGCTTATATTTAATGTCTTTTTGGATGTCAATATTATCCAATAGGATTGTGTTTGAGATAATTTACTCATTCATTCACAAAATTGTACAGTGAAATGGGCTAATGCTCTGAGAAAAATGTCCAGAATCTTACTCTCTGGTAGAAGAGATAAGAAAGTTATGTAGCTAACCTCTGAAAGTTATTTTATAGATAGTAAACATAAAACTATGATTTATATAATAGTAGTGGCATTTGGTAAATACTAATTCATTCCAAAATTCAGTAAATCTTATTTCTTTATGACAGTCTAGAGATTCCATAATTCATTTGGGAGAGAAAGGTTTTATTCTTATCTCAGGGCACTGAAATCAATCGAACGTGAGGGTTAGAGTTTGATGTCGGTGCACATGATATTATTTAAAGTCAAAATTATGTTTGATCATCCTTAAAATTATAGGTTTTTGGTTTTGTCTAGACACCACATTGGTGTACTCCCAATGACAGCCTTTGGGAGACATTCTCCCCGCTTTAGAAGAACAGTCTTTCTTCAATTAAGAAATAGATTAAGCAGTTGTATTACATTTAAAAGTCATACTATATGATAAAAATGTATATTTTTAAACACAGGAATAACTCTCATAACATCAAGGAGCTTATACAAATAGAGGAATTCAGAGATGGGGTGGGTTAATGGAAGATCAGATTTGTAACTCTTACTACCTTTATTTGGTGGCACATTTGGTTGAATGGAATTGCTAACAGAATCACTGGCACAATTTAATTTTTTTTCTTTTCTTACTTAATTCCTCTCAATTGTCCTAAGTGCATATACTTGAGTTAGTATGAATTGTTCATTTTTTAATTTTAAATGACAATTATGAGCTTTATTATTGTTACTTAAAAAAGGAAAAAAATACAAAGGTGAATTTCATTTATCACAAACAGCAATATTTTTAAACAGCTTTTTCTCATTTTTCTTTCTCTTTTATTCCTGGCTATATGAGACTTATACTATCCCACAATTCCTTATTCCACCATTTCCAGTATGAGTTAAATGTGTGTTTGCTGTGCTCCAACAGTATGATATAAAGACCAACACACGTAGCATGGAAAAGATGCACAGCATCTCTGGATGAGGGATTCATTCAGCCCAGTTATATTCCCTCAACTTCAAAATCCATTCACTTTGCTTTGTGTACATGAAAGTCTTTACTTATTGCTACACATGTGTGTTGGGTGGAGTGGTAAGCTCTGAAATGTAGCTCACTTCTTTCCCTTCATCATTCAAGGCCAGGTCTGGAAGAGACCATAAGTCCAATGGGCGGGTCTGAAGGCCCAGAAATGGCTGGATGAGCCTGGATCCACTCCATGGAAGTGGATCCCCTTTTCTTTGCATGAAAATGTTTAATTTGGGCATTTCTTAGGAGCACTATGCCGAGGACATATGGTGAATGATAGAAGCCATCATTACCAGACTTTACACTTTATTATATAATGTATATGAAATTTAATTCTGTAATTTGTCAGTTATTTTAATTAACCTTCCTAAAATCCTCATAGAGAATATATGAAACCATTATCCTTTAGCACACTAGCATTGATCTGAGGTATTTAAGAAATATAAGAAAAAAAGATACAATATAATAAGCACAGTTTATGAGGGAAAGTATATAAATGTCCTACATTCTTTAGTTACAGCTAGAGTCTTTCATTTAGCTGGTTTTGTTTATTTATTAGAAATGGCTTCTGCAAGTTCATGGTAAGTTTGCAAATTCAGGTAATAGTTATATGGATGTTCCCTATATAGTTCTTTCAACTTTTTTGTGTTTAAATTTTCTCAGTAAAATACTGAGGTGAAAAATCCTCAAGATTAGGCTTTTGAAAATAGATCTTTTCATATATTTCATTTATTGATTTTCTACTATATGTACTTGAAAAAGTGTTATGGACAAAGTTGAATTCAACATGATGTCTGCCTTTAAGAATTATATCAGTTATCTAGTACTACAATAGCGCTGAATAACCAACTTGGTGGCATACAACCATAATCATTTAGTTTTAAACTCATAGGTATGTAGATTGATTGTGAATTAGGTGGTCTTTCCTGACTGTTTCATGTTTTAAGTCCTGCGGAGTATGGTGCCTTGCTCCATAATACTGAACATATGTTCCTTCTGAGACCCGGTCACTTCTCTTGATGATGGCAGAACTGAGGGAGGATAAGTCATAACAAATAGACTTCATTCCTTTGGTCATATCATATCTGCTAAAACATATTGGTCAAAGCAAGTCACATGGCTGAACCTGAAGTCTAGTGAGAGGGAGTACAAAGTCACATGGGAAAGGGCTTGATACTGGGAGAAAACACTGGGATCAAACTGAATTTTACCACAAGAGGTGTGGTGTTTAGTTCTTGACAAAGCAGGGAAAATATTGCTCTGCTGGCAATAAGATAGTCTTTTCGAATACAGTGAGAATAGATCGCTCCATTTCTTCAAAGAATAAATGAATATTATTAAGTTCTCATCTGTGATTCCATTTTCCGTTCTCAGTGATTCTAACCTTAGATCATTTGAGGGCTTCTTAGATCAATCCACCTTGATTACCAGACTATTATAACAAAGAAAAAAGTGATTCAATAAATACTTATTAATCCCTTCTTATCATTTTAAAAATTCTTCTCCAAGCCTACGCAAACAGTGATAACTAATTTCCAGTTATTTTCTCTCAAGGAGATCTCAGCGTAGTAAAATATAAGGAATTTTTTAAAAAAAGATTTTATTTATTTATTTTTAGACAGAGGGGAAGAGAGGGAGAAAGAGAAGGAGAGAAACATCAATATGTGGTGGCCTTTCCGTGCCCCCTACTGGGGACTTGGCCCACAACCCAGGCCTGTGCCCTGACTGGGAATGGAACAGGTGACCCTTTGGTTTGCAGGCCAGCACTCAGTCCACTGAGCCACACCAGCCAGGGCTAGACATTTTGATCTTTGTATCAAGTATATCTTTAGTGGTAAATTTATGTGTTAAATTACAAACTTTAATTTCTGAACAATTTTTAGGTATAAACTGAATTTTCCTTGTTTCAATAAAAGCTTTACATCTATTTAAAATTATCCCCTTGTATAGATGAACACTGAAGGAAATCAACCATAACATTTTTATAATTAAAAAATAACATAGGGGGAAATAATGTGGAGGTGTAAGATCTTTACTGCTTGCAGAACTTTAAAAAAATCTATTAATTTCCCATTAGTTGCAGCATAATGACCCAACTCCTTAAATGGAAAGGAAAATAAACTTTTTGAACCAAACTTTGTGCTAGAGACCCAGCATGTGCTATTAATTTAAACTGTTTCTTTCAATGATTTCATTATATTTTATGATGTAACTAATTCAGTAGTTTGAAATGTAGAAAATATTTCATTTGATTCCTAAATGAGGGATAATGAAGGTCATAAAATGTCTGCTAATATGAATACATTTACATTAAGACAGCTAGTGTGGGGAGGAGTTAGGGGGTGGCAAGATTGGGCAAAAAGGAAAAAGGACTCGTGGACATGGACAATGGTGTGGTGACTGTCAGGGGAGGGGGGTACAAGGGGACTCAATGGTAATGGAAAGAAAGAATCAAGATTATATATTTTAAAAAAGTAAAGTATGTAAATAAATCACCAACTAAAATCAGTCTCCATGTATATTGAGAAAGAGGGGGGATGTGTGTATATATAAATATATAACTATATAGAGAGAATGAATATATGGAGAGTATGTATATATATATATATATAAAATTACAGGATGCTTGAAATTTGCAATGATTGATTATATTTATTTATGTTATATAATTAATTTACTGGTCCTAAATCACATATATATCAACCTATTCTAATATGCTTAAATGCAAATTTATATGAAAATTTAAAAGCAAAAGAACTTATAACCACTTGCGGATCAAAGGTGGTAGCTTTTATGTATTTATGTAACTCAAATGCCTATCCATTTCATAGATTGTTGTGGATGTAGACTAACTGGAAACTTCATGTCTTGCTGGAGGGAGTTTATAGTACTGGTACAATTGCTTTGGCAATGTCTTCTAAATCTGGACATATGTACCCTTTATGGCACAAGAATTCAACTCCTAAGTATACAACCCAAAGTAATGTGTGTGTGTACATGCATCTCTCTTTCTCTGTATATAGATGCATACACACACACACACACACACACATACACATTCTTCCCTGTTATCTTTTTGTAAAATATTTACTTAAAAAATAGAAGACTTGTTTCTTGATGACTTCCTGCCACCCTTATTTTTCACAATTTCTGAAACAGCTGCTTAATGGTTCTAACACATTCTTACCACTTCCTGTTATTTTTCATTCTTCAAATCAGGGAGGAATTATTGTAATCTTTTAAAGTCCCTCGTGCTATCCACTTACTATTAATTCCTATTGTGTGGAATAGACAGCAGACCTTAGAGAATTTATAGAGCCTCACTTCATGCTTGTATCTGCCAAAAGAAACTTTACATTACAAACCTTGATTATTGATTCTCTCCATGACATTTAAAATGATATCTTTCACAGCAACTTTGTCTGCTACCACCTTTCTGCCCAAAGTAATTTACAGCAGCCATGGAAATTTTGAAATTAGATTGGAGACTTTCTGTCCCAAACCACATGCTTCCTGAAACAGAGGGAGTTTTGAATATTGTGAGGTTATTCCTAATCCTGGCAATAATGCCTAAGAACAATGAAAGACTTGATGTGTTGATCTATTAAGTTCATTTTTCAAATAAAAGCTGAGGACTTTTTTTTTCCTTGAGAAATCAAGGTTAGGTCTGTCTACAGGCATGCATTTTAAGCAATGAACATGAGCTTCTACGAAAGGAACACCTCCTAAGGTAAGCACAGGACACAGTCATTCAATCGGAAAGCCCTTTAACAAAGGAATTGCTTCCTCATGAGCAGTATTAAAGCAACCTCCCATTACTAAGGCATGTTAAGCTACTTCTTGGGTAGTTTGCCAAATCTTTAAGCTGCATTATAAGGCTTTTTGTAAAATGTATTTTTCAGTGAAATAGCTCCAACATTCTCTCTTTTCTCTCTCTCTTGTTTTCCTATCCCTTACAGACTCCATCAAAGTTAGTGAATTTTAAGCATTAATTTCTTCTGTAGCTCTTGCAAAGTTTTACACAGGGAACTATGGAGAGGCAAGAAATCTGATAATGCAGCAGAGTTCTTTGTGACTAGAAGAGATGGAAGAGATAGAATGCAGAATTGTCAAAAGTATTGTTTTTGACTTGCAGTAAAATATAACTTGTATAATAAGAGAATTCACAAATAGTAAAAGATAAACAGCATGACTTAGGCACAAAACAAATTGAATCATGAATCTCATGCAAATTCCTTCAATTAGTATTACTGGATTCAGTGGTTGTAAGTGGCCAGATATGCTGTGTGGGGTGATGCCTTTCACATGAGCTGTCCCCTCTTAATCTATTGGACCTTTCCCTCTAGTCATGTGGGGCAACCCAACTGGTGATCATAGACTCCAGCCTCCTTTGCAGTCATGTGCCACTCAAATTCTTGCTAATAAAATAGGAGCACAAGCAAGCTTTGCTTGATTTGGATTTCCTCTATTTACTCTTTGTACAAGTTGAAGGTCAAATTATGCACTCCACAGCCATCACCCTACAGAGTGGGGCTGTGAACTAAGGGGTGGCATAGCACCAATGTGGAAGGTGCCTTTACTGTTGACTATTTTGACGCATGGAGCCACACCTCCAGTCTAGATGTTGAACTCACATGAGAAACTATTATACTTCTGTCCACTTTTGGCCATTGTACATTTTTATTTTTGGTATGGAAGCTAATCTTTACCTTAACTAATCCAGAGGAGGGTTCTAGACATTTCTTCCTACCCTCATCTCTTCAGGCATGGGGGTAGTAACATTGTGGCTGGCAGTGTTTGTGTTTCCCCTACGTACTTCCCTATATCTTTGGAAATTGTTCTTTCATGAAATATCCTCACATTACCCAGTTTGAGTGTTACATCTGTTTCCTACATTGTATACTTACTAGTCAAGGTATCAGGTCTCATATTTTAACAGATTGGCCGCATGAGAAGTAACTCACTGTTTTTAATGTACAGTCTTGTAAAAAGTAAAACACTGAAGAGCAGGCCCAGAATTATTTCTACTGGAATGAGGGGGCAAACAGTGTAAGGGAAATGAGGACATTTATTTATTCAGAAAATGCCTGGAGATCCAAGTTTAAGATACACAAAATGTTCTTGGTACTTCCAGTGCCCAACTGGCACCTTACATAGTTATTACAATATCATTGACTATAGTTCCTATGCTGTGCTTTATATCGCCATGGCTATTGTGTAACAGCATGAATGGACCTAGAGGGTATTACGCTAAGTGAAATAAGTCAGTCAGGGAAAGACAAGCACCATATGATCTCATTTACATGTGGAATCTAAAGGACATTATAGACTAACAAGCAAAACAGACTCATCAATACAGAGAGTAGACTGAGGGCTGACATTGGTGAGAGGGTGTGGGGCAGTGGGTGAAAAAAGTGAAGGAATTGAGAAGTACAGATTGGTAGTTACAAAACAAATTGATTGTTTTAAAAATTTTAGCATTCTACTCACTCCTTCTTTGGAGTATTTCTCACCTAAGCTCTAAAAGAGATGGTTTCTACTGCCCTTTTAAGAACTATGTTCCAGGGAAATTGGCTGATTCATTCTCACTTTAGTATTTACTTCCTTTTGGCTAAATCTGAAGTAAGAAAAGTGTTGAGAACAAAATTTCTAGCAATTATAAGCTGTGATATTGGTCAAACTTTTTAAAGGCTTTCAAGCTTTAATTTCCTCCTCTGAAAAATGTAGATGATAATAATAAAGCATGATGCTAAGTGATCTGGAAATAAACATGCAGAAAAGAATAGAATGTGCCTGCTGTCCTGAAGGTGTTTACCATCTAATTGCAAAAGACTAAAGGAATTATAGGGTAAACTACTTGGTGGCAGGGTGCATATCTGGTTGTAATAAATTAGTAGTTCTACTACTTTCCACAATGCCTTATGCATAGCCAATGCTAAATATATATTTGTTTATAATGATAAACAGAAAAATGTGAAATAAAAAGTGTTTAATGCCATCATCACATTTAATGAAATAAATCATTTCAATTGACATTTCAGGTAAAACATTATTTGGAAATTATTAGTTTCTCTTTGCCTTACAGTGCACTCTAGGTTTGTTAATTTTTCTTTTCATTTTTAAAGCAACAACAAAACAAAATTTACAGTACCTACAACAGCAAACAGCGGACTGAAGTTGAAAGAACAATTTGTTCTGTCATATTTGCTAGCTGTATCCTATTACTATAATAATCGCATAAATGTATTTAGTATCTTATGGTTTATAAAGTATTCTCAATGCTGTAATCATACATTTGATCTTCAAATAACTGTGTGTAGTTTTTTCTGACACAGAGATGTGCTGGCTTATACACTTCTCAAAACCAATAATACACAGGCTGGGGCAAAATTAGGTTTATTGTGTCATTGTGACATTTCTTTGAAATAATAAAGGTATTGAAATAATTATAACCTGCATGTCTTTTTCCATATGAACAACTGTAAACCTATTTTTGCCCCATACTGTACACACCTAAGATTATTATGTCTGGCATTTAACCCCAGCAAGGGCTAAACCCAGAAGCTCAATGTCATTAACATTGTGGGTGACCACCTACCAATGTTACCTCATTTGTTTAATGCTGTTTTTGCAAATATGCTATAAAAACCCCATTGAGATGAATAAGTGTGTAAGAATCAAAATTGCACAAGATTCAGTTAACACAATCAAATGCTTTAAAGAAAAGAAAGACTTGTACTCTAGTTATGCTATAGTCCTCAACAGGAAAATAAACAGATATCCAGAGAACCAGAAGAGCATGCCCTCCCTAAAAAGCCATAGTAAAATGAAAGATTTACTGCTCTCTGTGGTTGGGTGAAAGCATTTGAAGATAGTATGTATTCAACTTTATAGCTTGGAATAAAAACCTTTTACTATAGGCTGAGTTTTCATGATTTAGATTGACCCACCACCACAGTCTTTTCCAGGTTTTTTTTTGTGTGTGTGTGTGTGTGTGTGTGCATGTGTGCTCTAGTGTAGGATCCATTGGAAAATTTTGAATTATTTACATGTTTCATGGACAGTTTTGGCTTTAGCATTTTTAAAGTTTTTGGAAGTTTTGGAATCAGATCTACATAGCTTGCTTGAATATACAATATAATCAAAATAATTTTGGCTGAAAGCAAGGTAACCAATGCATTTCAGTCAAAACCATGGTAAAAATATTAATTAGTCCTAGATATTTTGTTTACTGGTAATTTTGGTGCATCCTCAGACCATTTTGTAACTTAATGTTTAATAGATATATTGTATTTTGTTGATTTTTTTCAGTTTTCTTACACTATCTGTTTTCTTTCATTATAATTTATTTTAAGTCAGTTATTCCAGCTTTGTCATGTCATGCACACCATAAGAGAATTAGTTAAAATAATGAAAGCATCTAACAAATTCTAGATAAATATGCTTTGCATATTTATATTCTATCATGTTATTATCTATATATATTAGGCTAAAATGTGAAATTGCTTTTATGGGTCAAAATGATTGAATGGCAGTAGTTTCATATGGTTTGAATTAACATATGTAATATATATGCACATATATACAATTTGGAAATCGATGTATTAAGATGTTGACCATGCTTACCTTTGGAAAGATTACATGCTAGTAATTTTTGGTTTTCATTCATACATCTTTGCATTTTTCTTGAAGAAAGAGCAGACTTGATTTGTAATAAGGACAAAAATATTACAAAAACATTATACAAAAAAAACGGGTGATTCTAGGGAAAAAATGTGATGATGTTTATATTTTTGAATCTCCTACCTAAATTGAGGACAGCAACAATTTACTACCTACTTTACTTTGATGTCTAGTAGATGTCTCAAACAGCATATCCAAAGCTATACTCTTATATTCCCCAACCTCAGCCCCACTCCATGCTGAATTATCTCCTGTAGTCTTCCCTTCCTCAATAAAAGATAATTCCATCTTTACCTCAGAACTAAAATCTTTATGTTTATCTTTGAGTCCTTCCTTTCTCTCATTCCCCACATTTAATCCAATAAGAAATAGCACCAACTATGCCCCTACCACCCTGGTTCAGGCCATGCTAACATCAAATCTCATCAGGTTTATGTTGCAAATCATCCCCTAACTGAATAAATGTGTAAAAATCAAACAAATGTCCTTCTTTCAACTCCTGGTAATTAAGGTTATCTTTTTAAAAGATCACCCACGTCCACATTATGTCATCTCTCTCCTCGCAATCTTTAAGGGCTTCTCATCTCATTTAAAATAAAATCTATATCCCTCCCCTACTGTAATCTATGTTCTCCCTGGTGATCTGTTCCCTGGCTACCACTGACCTCATTTCTATCCTGTGTCTTCCTTGTCCATCTCCCATTACAGAATCTCCTCTCTTTACCCTGGGTTACTGCAATTGCTATACTGGGATACTTTTTCCTCAGATAACAATATGGCTTCCTCAATCACTCATTCATGTCTGTGTTCAAATATCACTATATCAGAGGACCTCCTTCAACACTGTAATTAAAATAGCTACCTATGCCCTGGCTGGTGTAGCTCAGTGGATTGAGCGGGGGCCTGTGAACCAAAGGATCGCGGTTCAAATCCCAGTCAGGGCACATGCCTAGGTTGCAGGCCAGTTCCCAGCAGGGGACACACAGGAGGCAACCATACATTGATATTTCTCTCCCTCTCTCCTTCCCTTCCCCTGTAAAGATAAATAAATAAAATCTTTTAAAAAAGCCCAGCTACCTATACATATAGATAGAGATGTACCTACACAATAAATATAATGATATGTCTTTATTCATACTTTACTACCACTAGATTATGAATTCTACAAGCAAAGTCTCTGGTATTAGTTTTTGTTGACTATTGTTACCTTTATGCTTAAACTAGCTCTTGACACATATTAGCATCAAAAAACTGCTGACTGAACAAATTAGTACAATCAATACATAGTACATGGTGGGAATGGGGGTGGGTAAAGAAATAATCCACCACTAGTTTGTTTTCCTATTCAGTTCACTTAGGGTTTCAGGAGCAATAATTAAGTACCTGAACTGACTTTGGAAGCTAGAATGACAATTAGCCTCTGTGAAAGAATTGGCTTCTTACAGAAACATTAATCCTTTTTATATTTCAAGATTTAGAGTCATCCAGTTGAAAGATGATTAGCAACTGAGTGGAAGCAGAGGTAAAGGAATTAAAATGAGGAAGATGGATGAAGAAGGCTGAGAAAGAATAGATAGAATCTCAAGAATGAACACGATGGCATTTAAGATCCTAACTCCTGAGCACTTTTTAAACTGGTGCCTTTCTTCAAACAAGTGTTTGCACTTCTCAGCTGGCATTCCTTTCTTTTTGGATCTTCTGATAATCAGTCATTTTTGTGCTGACAGACCTACTCTAAAACAATAATGGAGCTCTGCAGACTTGAATTGCTCTGCTGGGCATTCAAATGCAAAGCTTTAAGATTTAAATTACTGATCAATAATTTAACCTAAATCTTGTTGTATCACTAAATAATATATTCACATGCAACATAGTGAGGGAGTTGCATAGACCAATGGTTCTCAAACTATCGTGCATCAGGATCACTTGAGGTGCTTGTGAAAACACAGATTCCTGGGAGCCAGCTCCAAAGATTCTGATCCAATAGGTATGGAATGGGGCTGGATAATTTGCATTTCTAATGAGTTTCTTCAGGATAACAATGCTGGTGATCAGGGGACTACATTTTGAGAAGTACTGTCATAGAGTAATACTTCTCTGTTACCACAGAAACTGTTCCTTAAAATATTAAAATTTAAATCCAGATGTAGAGTGATAGCTATGAAACAGGGATATTCATTCATCCTTGTCATTTCCAGGAGGACAATTTTACACTCTCCTGAACCTCTAAGAGATGTAATCCTTGAATGAAGTGTTAATTAAACCACATCACTAGTGAGACAGAAGAAACAGGGGAAAAAGAAACAAAAAATGGTAATTCTAGGAAATGTAGTTCTGGCTTCTATAAAAAAAAATTTTAGACACTCAAGTAAACTGTCATTCTCTGTATCTTTTGTCAGTCGCTAAAGTGGTCAGTCGGGTGAGGCTTGATGGTTTAGACTTAGGGAGTCAAGCTAAAAGGAGAGAAAAACTATCTGCAGATAATTTTTGTAAATGTTTATGTACAGCATGAGCTGCTTTCCCTTATATTTAAATAGAATTTCAAATTTAACTGATTTTTTCTAATAGTAAGGGTTTTTAAAAAATATTTTTAACTGAGAAGCAAATCTCAGAATCTATAATATCTTTCTGTAATTCACCCATTGTATAATATGAAAGATTTTTGCTGCCTGAGATACTTGTTCCATACTAAATGCCTTAGTATGCAATATTTTCACATTAACCTGTTAAAGTATATTTTCGAGTAAAGTATATTTTAGTAATATATTGTGAACACCATCTCTATAAACAAAAACTAATTAAAGAAAACTAAAAACTCCTCTTCTCCAAAGAAACTTTAATTTTTAAAAAAATTACAGTTTACATTAAATATTATTCTGTATTAGTATCAGGTCTACAGCACCGTGGTTAGACAATCAAGTACTTTATAAAGTGTTCCATGATATTTCCGGTATCCACCTGGCACTGTACATAGTTATTACAATATTACTGACTGTATTTCCTATGCTCTAATCTACAATTCTATGATTATTCTGTAACTACCAATTTGTACTTCTTAATCCCTTCACCTTTTTTACCCAGCTCTCCAATCCATGCCCTTTTGTCAACTGCCCAGTGTGTTCTCTGTGTCTGTGAGTCTGCTTTTGTTTTGTTAGTTTATTTTGTTCTTTAGATTCCATATATAAGTAGAACAATATGGTGCTTGTCTTTGTCTGACTTATTTCACTTAGTGTAGTACCCTCTAGATCCATCTATGCTGTGGCAAAAGGTGAGATTTCATTCTTTTTATAGTCGAGTAGTATTCTGTTGTATAAATGTAGCACAGCTTTTTAAAAATACTTAATTTATTTTAATTACTGTTCAAGTACAGTTCTCTGTCTTTTACTCCCATCCCAGTCCACCCCCCTAGTGCTCCCCTCCTCCCTCCCATTTCCATCCCCCTTAGTTTTGTCCATGTGTCTTATATACTTGTTCCTGCAATCCCTTCCCTTTTTCCCCTGAAATTCCCTCCCCTCTCCCCTCTGGTTACTGTCATCCCACTTTCTATTTTATTGTCTTTGGTTATATTTTGCTTGCTTGTTTGTTTTGTTGATTAGGTGCCACTGATAGGTGAGATCATATGGTATTTGTCTTTCACCACCTGGCTTATTTCACTTAGCATAACGCTCTCCAGTTCCATCCATGCTGTTCCATAGGGTAGGAGCTCCTTCTTTTGTCCTGCTGCATAGAATTCCATTGTGCAAATGTACCATAGTTTTTGATCCATTCATTTACTGATGGGCACCTGGGTTGCTTCCAAAACTTGGCTATTGTAAATTGTGCTGCTATGAACATTGGGGTGCATAGGTTCTTTTGGAATGGTGTTTCAGGGTTCTTGGGATATAATCCTAGCAGTGGAATTGCTGGGTCAAAAGGCAGTTCCATTTTTAGTTTTCTTAGGAAATTCCATACTGTTTTCCATAGTGATTGTACCAGTCTGCAATCCCACGAACAGTGCACTAGGGTTCCCTTTTCTCCACAACCTCTCCAACACTCGCCATTTGTTGCTTTGTTTATGATGGCCATTCTGACTGGTGTAAAGTGGTATCTCATTGTAGTTTTAATTTGTATCTCTGACAGCTAGCGATATTGAACATCTTTTCATGTGTCTCTGGATCATCTGTATGCCCTCCTTGGAGAAGTGTCTGTTCAAGTCCTTTGCCCACTTTTTGATTGGGTTACTTTAATTGGGTTAATTGGGTTCTTAGAGTGGAGTTGTGTAAGTTCTTTGTATATTTTGAAGATTAAACCCTTGTCTGAGGTATCATTGGCAAATATGTTTTCCCATACAGTTGGTTCTCTTTTCATTTTAATGCTGTTTTCTTAGGCTATACGAAAGATTTTTATTTTGATGAGATCCCATTCGTTTAGTCTTTCCATTCTGTCCCTTTCTTTAGGGGACATATCAGTAAAAATGTTGCCGCATGAAATATCTGAGATTTTCCTGCCTATGTTCTCCTCTAGGATTTATATTGGTGTCATGGCTTATATTTAAATCTTTTATCCACCTTGAATTTATTTTTGTGTATGGTGTCAGTTGGTGCTTGAGTTTCATATTTTTGCATGTAGCTGTCCAGTTCTCCCAACACCATTTGTTGAAGAGGCTATTTTTACTCCATTTTATGTTGCTGTCCCCTTTGTCAAATATTAATTGACTGTAGAGAGTTGGGTTTATTTCTGGGTTCTCTGTCTTGTTCCATTGGTCCATGTGCCTGCTTTTATGTCAATGCCAGGCTGTTTTGATTACAGTGGCCTTGTAATACAATTTGGTATCAGGTATTGTGATCCCTCCTACTTTGTTCTTCTTTCTCAAAATTGCAGCAGCTATTTGTTGTTGTTTATGGTTCCATTTAAATTTTTGAAGTGTTTGTTCTATGTCTGTGAAATATGCCATTGCTACTTTAATAGGTATTGCATTGAATCTGTAAATTGCTTTGGGTAGTATGGACATTTTGATGATGTTAATTCTACTGATCCATGAATGGTATATGTTTCCATTTGTTTGTGTCTTCCTTGGTTTCTTTCTTCAGTGTTGTGTAGTTTTCTGAGTACAGGTCTTTTACCTCCTTGGTTAGGTTTATTACTAGGTATTTTATTTTTCTTTTTGCTATATCGAATGGGATTTTTTTCTTGATTTCGACTTCTGCTGTTTCATTGTTGGTATACAAAAATGCCTTTGATTTCTGGATATTGACTTTGTATCCCGCTGCTTTGCCAAATTCATTTATTAGGTCAAGCAGTTTTTGAGTGGAGTCTATAGGATTTTCTATGTATACTATCATGTCATTTGCAAACAATGACAGCTTTGTTTCCTCCTTTCCTATTTGGATGCCTTTTATTTCCTTTTCTTGTCTGATTGCTGTGGCTAAAACTTCCAATACTATATTGAATAGAAGTGGTGAAAGTGGACAACCTTGTCTTGTTCCTGATTAGTGGAAAAGATTTTAGTTTTTGCCCATTGAGTATGATGTTGGCTGTAGGTCTCTCATATATGGCCTTTATTATATTGAGGAATGCTCCCTCTATTCCCACTTTGCTGTGTGTTTTTTTCATAAATGGGTGCTGTACCTTATCAAATGCTTTTTCCGCATCTATTGATATGATCATGTGATTTTTGTCTTTGCTTTTGTTTATGTAATGTATTACATTTACTGATTTGTGAATATTGTACCATCCTTGCATCCCTGGGATGAATCCCACTTGTTCATGGTGTATGATCTTTTTAATGTATTGCTGGATGCAGTTTGCAATATTTTGTTGAGGATTTTAGTGTTTATGTTCATCAGTGATATTGGCCTGAAGTTTTCCTTTTTTGTTGTGTGTCTTTATCTGGTTTTGGGATTAGGATGATGCTGGCTTCATAGAAGGAGTTTGGGAGTCTTCCATCACTTTGGATTTTTCGGAATAGTCTGTGAAGGATAGGGGTTACCTCTTCCTTAAATGCTCTGTAGAATTCTCCTGTGAACCCATCTGGTCCAGGGTTTTTGTGTGTCGGGAGTTTTTTTTATCATTGCTTCAATTTCATCTGCTGTTATTGGTCTGTTCAGGCTTTTTGCTTCTTCTTCATTGAGTTTTGGAAGGTTATATTTTTGTATAAAGTTGTCCATTTCACCTAGGTTTTCAAATTTCTTGGCATACAGTTCTTCATAGTAGTTTCTTACAATGCTTTGTATTTCTGTGGTGTCAGTTATAATCTCTACTCTTTCATTTCTGATTGGGTTTATTTGGGTCTTCTCTCTCTCTCTTTTTTTTTTGCTTTGATGAGCTTACTTAAAGGCTTGTGGATTTTTTATCTTTAAAAAAAAACCAGCTCCTGGATTCATTGATCCTTAGAATTGTGCTTTTAGTCTCTATGTCATTTAGTTCTGCTCTGATCTTGGTTATTTCCTTCCTTCTACTAGCTCTGGGCTGTCTCTGTTGTTGTTCCTTGAATTCTTGTAGGCGTAGGGTCAGGTTGTTTGTTTGAAATGTTTCTATCTTTTTTAGGTAGGTCTATATTTCTATGAACTTCCCTCTCAGGACTGCCTTTGCTGTGTCTCATAAGTTTTGGGTTGTTGTGGGTTTATTTTTGTTTGTTTCCAGAAATTTTTTGATTTCTTCCCTAATTTCATTCATGACCCATTCAATGTTTAATAGTATGCTATTCAATCTCCATGATTTTGACTGTTTGAAATTTTTCCCCTTGGAGTTGGTTTCTAGTTTCAGTCCCTTGTGGTCAGAGAAAATGCTTGGTATAATTTCAATTTTCTTGAATTTGTTGAGGCTTGTTTTGTGTCCTATCATGGTAACACAGCTTTTTTTATCTAGTCGTCTATTGATGGGCACTTGGCCTGCTTCCATGGCTTGACTATTATAAATAATGCTGCAGAGAACATGGGGGTACATACATTCTTTTAAGTTAGAGTTTTGGATTTCTTCAGATAGATTCCTATAAGTGGAATCACTGTGTCATAAGGCAGTTTTTTTTTTTTTTAATTTTTTGAGAACCTCCATACTGTTTTCCACAGTGACTGCTTCATTCTGCATTCCTGCCAACAGGGTTCCCTTTTCTCCACATCTGCACTTGTTGTTTGTGGATTTATTGATGATAGTCATCATGACAAGTGTGAGGTGATGTCTCATTGTGGTTTTAATTTGCATCTCTCTGGTGATTAGTGACATTGAGCATCTTTTCATATGTCTATGGGCTATCTTTATGTCCTCTTTGGAGAAGTGTCTGTTCAGGTCCTTTGCCCATTTTTAAATTGGGTTGTTTGTTTCTCTTGTGTTCAGTCATCTAAGTTCTTTATAAATTATTGATATTGTCCTCTCACAAAAACTTTTTGATGATGAAACTTTCAGGGTACTGTGTCAATGCCAAGAATAGTGCCTGCATCCCAGTAGGCATTTTATATTCTTCTCAATGGTAGATTGCATGATACAAATGAATTGATAATATTTTAACCACTATTGAACTTATTGCCATGCATTTTGACTTCCCAGGATTGAGTGAATAAAAATGAAGTTTGTGTTTGGAAAATGGCTGTGTTTAAATAGTCAAATACATGGTGAGCATAACAGCAGAGTATGAATTTCAATGGTATGTGTGATATTCATATAAGTGGGAAGAGAAATAAAATTAGTCACTACTCATTAGTCATTTTACATTTTATGTTTGTTGGGGGGGGGCAAGGGTATTACATACTGGAATCTATCTTCATAAGCCTTATAATTGTGTCTAGGTGAAGGAGAAGAGGAAAAAATGCATAGAACTTGAAGCAGATCTGTGCTTCTCCTTAGTTACCATTAAAGTGGCTTTAACATTACTGTTATTTTAAGGCTCTAGAGGCAGGCTTCCAGTGTAACTGTGGGGCATTTAAAAAAAGCTTAAGTTGATGACATAGAGAAAAGCAAACTTTTTAAATATAATCAAAGCAAGCCCGGGTGGTGTAGCACAGTAGATTGAGTGCTGGCCTGCAAACCAAAGGATCTCTGGTTCAGTTCCCAGTCAGGGCACAGGCCTGGGTTGTGGGCCAGGTCCCCAGTAGGGGGCATTTGAGAAGCAACCACACATTGATGTTTCTCTTCCTCTGTTTCTCCCTCCCTTTCCCACTAAAATAAATAAATAAATAAAATCTCTAAAAATATGTAATCAAAGTGAAAAATTGGACTTTTTGGTGATGAAAATGTAAATTGGGCTATACTAGTGTAAATATTTAAAAAAAGATCTTGGAAATTTATTAAAAAGTAGGATAAGATAAGTTGATATAATTAATTCGAAAGTGTAAATATAGAAGAGCATGAAATGTTTATGATATAGATAACAAGATTTAAAAGCATGTAATTGACCAAAACATGTCATGAATATACTGTATAATTCAGGTTGTTTGGGAAACCTATTAAAATTAGCTCTTCATAATTAAAACTGACTTCCATAGTCACAGTGAAATTTTCATGTTATCTTTAATGTGGATAATTAGTACAGTATTGATGTTGATATGGAAGTTCAGCTAAACTGTGAATGTAAAATTATAGAAAGTAATTATATTTTTAAAAAGTGTTGTTTAATTTTCAATGAGTTTGGCTTTGAGTTTTTTTCCACTCACTTGGGACTGTCATAAAGTCTGTTCTTCAGACTTCTATCCCTTTCTGATTGAAAAAGCATGACCAGAATGATCCATCCTACTCATAGCCTTGTATCTCAGATGAGTGCCAGAAAACATGAATACAGCTAGTCATACAGTTTACTACTCTGTGGACCTGTTCTACAAAGACAGTTACACAAATAAAAATGAAAAAGAAACACTTATCAACTTAAGAAACCAGAGTTTATTTCTTGTTAAACTATGTTTCCAGGAGTATAGAATGAACCAAGGGACCAATGAAAGTGAAATTCATTGTATACCAGCATAGTACCAAGGAATCAAGATGATAGGTAGATAGAAACCTCCCTAATTACTTGTTCCTAAGTTGAGTCAATGATCTGACTTAAGGGGACACTATCCATTACGTGTCTTGCCTGATAAAGTCATATTATAAAGGGATGGGGAGAGTCTTCACTGACTGAAAGTGTGCTGCCACCGTTTTACTCTATGTAGCCACTGATATTTAAAGATTGTCTTTTTATTTCTCTAACTCTTTCCTCCAGCACTAAACAACACTACTTTTGCTGTCTGCTCTATCACATTTGTTTATTTATTGATTTTTGTCATGTGACACTCTCTGCCTGTAAACTGAACTTCCCAAGACTGTGAGTGTACATTAGTACCTGGCATATCATGAACACTCATTAAATGTTTATTGAATGAGGATATCTTGAGCAATCTGAGCATAAACACAATTTTTCTAATAATCCAACTGGCCTGTATTGAGTGCAAGCCATTCACAGGATATGTTGCTTGGCATTAAGGTGTAAACATAAGGGAGATACATTTTCGTCTTTATGTATCTTACAATCTAGTTTGGGAAGTACAGAATAGGGCAAAATTATTTTTACAGTCATGAGTAAATGAAACAGAGTTTATTCTGTTTATTCATGTATTATTTATTAATCATTATATTGTTTATTATATGAACAATTGTAAACTTACTTTTGGCCAACCTTGTTGTCATATTATCAGAATATTCCTATCCATTTTTAAAGAGCTGGAAAATTTAGAAATGTGCTTTAGAAACTCAGTAGAATCCTTTATTGACTCTTGAAAAGTCACCCGGCATGAGAACATAAAGCCAGTTGAATGCATGAGTTGGAAATATGGACTCTGTTAAGTAAAGATTCAGCAGACTGCTCATTTTCAATATCCATTATAAGCTCTTTCCTTCTAGTAATAGAACCCTTTAATTTAAGCTCGGCTGGGGCCCTGTGGTTAAGTTCAGGTCAGTGAGATGTGAGTGGAAGCATAGAAGTTAGAGTTAGTTTTGAGCATGCTGAATTTAGAATGCCCATGGTCATCTAAGTACAAAATTTACTTTGTTATTTGGATTTAAATTGCTAGAATTCTGTAGTGAGATTCTGACAGGAGACCATTCTAAAAACTGCTGGAAAATAAATCTCCCCCAAACTCAGTAATGTCCAAGATTTGACAGAGTTTCTTACAAAGTTTGGTTTTCTAAAACAAATGCTGAATTGAGCTGTAGTTTTCATGGTATTTTTCTGCTGAAAAAGCTTTACATTTCTACCAATTAGTTGAAGCCCTGCTTAAACTACCCTCACAAAGAGACCTCCTCAAAACCATTGGCTCAAATAAGATAGAAGTGTCTTTGGCTATATTTTGCTTGCTTGTTTGTTTAGTTGCTTAGGTTCCTATTAAAGGTGAGATCATATGGTATTTAGCCAAAGACATTGAAATAGAAAATGGGATGACAGTATCCAGAGGGGAGAGGGGAGGGAATTTCAGGGAAAAAGGGAAAGGATCACAGGAACAAGTATAAAGGACACATGGACAAAAACTAAGGGGGGTGGAAAGGGGAGGGAGGTGGGGAGCACTGGGGGGCGGTCTGGGATGGGAGTAAACAACAGAAAACTGTACTTGAATAACAATTTAAATTAAATTAAATTAAATTAAAAAATAAGATAGAAGTGTTTTACTCTTTTACATAAAGATGTCCAGGACGAGTAGATGAGTGTGGGCTCCATGAGAATATCCAGGGATATTCAGGCTTGTGAGGCAGCTCAGCTTCCCTTAAACCATTTTTTTCTGAAGCCCCTGGTGGCAGTCACTGTCATTGCCATCCAGGGGAATGAAGGAACTCCAAGGCAAGCTCGTAGTTGAGTGAACCTTTAAGTTGCACATACCACTTCTACACCATGGCACAGACTAGGCACACAGTACATATGAAGTAAATAGTATTTAACAATATAATGGTTTATGCAGAAAATGGAAGTGAGACTCACAGAGAAGCAGACAAGTATAACTTATCCATTAGAAAATATAACGCACCCTGATTTGGAACAGGAGCAGTACATTTAAGAAAAAAGAGACCAACTAAAGAAATACTGTATTAGAAGATTTTTTTGTGAATGAAAAGTCACAGGTCTCTTTGGAATTTTGAAACTGAATGACTGGGATGATGATATTAAAAACAGAGAGATCAAAGTTAAAAAAAATAAAAGTTGATTAGGAAATTAGTTAGCATAATACGATGTTGAATTGAGTGTTCATAAGACGTCTAAATGAAGTTTACCTTGAGAACAGATCCAATTTTATAAAGTTCCATGTTTATTTTCTTTTGTCAACAAAAATGATCCAAAGAGAGCCTTTTCCCGTCTTGACCACCCTGGCCTTTCTAGGAATGAATTTATAAAGCAAACATGTATTAAGTATTTTCATTAATCCCCATGTGCTGTCTTTATATCTATAAAACATGAATTGCATTTTTGTATACATGTTTTTATTTGAGATTTTTCTTTTCCTTCTTCCCTTAATCACACCTGATTCTGTGTAGGAATCCTTGTGTCTCAGTGTCCAGATCCTTGTAGCTGAGAAGGGCCTGGACTCAAATCATGCCCCTGATTGCCTTTAGGTAGAATAACCCCTGCAGATACTGGCTGCTCCCTCCTACAAGCTATGTGAAAAAGAGCAGGGTGAGAACAGGCTCTGCTGCAGCTCTGGGAGTGAATTTGATTGCTCTTTCTGACGTCGTTGACAATTGGATGCCCATGATTCTGAACTTTGCTGACCTATTCAGAACAGTTGATTTATCTGCCTGAGTCATAATCTCTGGAATCAGCCTCTTCTGTCTAGTCTCTGAGTATCTGACAGAATCATTCCCTGCCTACAAGACTGCACATTGAACTCCTTATTTAAAAAGAGGCATTTTATTGTTGAGATTTTCAAATATACACACACCTAGAAAGAATCATATTTAGTTGACCCTTGAACAACATGGGTTTGAATTGTATGGGTACACTTATACACAGATTTTTTTTCAGTGAATACCTGCACGGTTTTCTATCAGCAGCTGGGAGTCTGCAGATGTGGAGGGCCAACTGTGTGCACTGGTTTCTGCCATTTTATACAGGGCACTTGAGCATCTATGAATGTGGTTATCTGTGGGCAGGGGGAAGGGTGCTGGAACCAATCCCTTGTGGATACCAAATGACAGCTAAGTTTTGGGGGAATCAAAAGTTATATGCAGATTTTCAACTGTGCAGGGGGTTAGGTGACCTTAGCCCTCATGTTGTTTAAGGGTCACCTATGAGTGCCATGTATCTATCACCCACTTTCAATATTTATGAATATTAGACAAATTTTTTTCTTCATTTATTTACCCTCTCTTTTTATTTATTAGTTTTTCTGGATTCTTTTAAAGCAAATCTCAGACATTATATCATTTTACCAATAAATACTTTTGGTATGCGTCTCTGGTTGATACATACATATATCCATCCATACATGTTTGTATGTTTATCTGTACTATGCATTATCACATCTGATACATTTAGCAATAAGCCCTTAATACTTATTTTGTATTGGATTTGTATTATATTTCTGTGACTGTTTCAAAGATGTCTTTTTATAATTGATTTCTTTGAAATTTTCTCTATATTAATTATGTAAAATACAATGTTTGCTTTTTGAAATCAGGATCCAAATAAAACCCACATTTAAATTTTGATGTTAAATCTCTAGCCTCTTTTATTCTGTAACAGATCCCTACCCCCTATTCTTAATTTATGCTTTTGTTTCTTTCAAAAAGCAGGTTATACTCTCCTAAGTATGGTACTGTTAAACATTTATTTATCTTTGTGAAACTCTCTAGAATTAACCTTTTTCTTGTCCAGCCATCTAGTAGCTGAAGAACTGTTCTTGCCTTTTTCGATTCTACATTCTGCCTTTTTGTGATAAAGCCCTGTTCAAATCTAAACCACTGTCTTCTAGGACTAGCAGTTTTCTTATTTTTGTTTTAGTAATATATCACAAAATATAAAATACTGTTAACAACTGTGATTATGAGGTATATTCCCTTTCATTGATAATCTGTATTATAAATTCTAATCTATGACTAGGTTTGGAATTAATCATCTAAAACATGTAATCAGAAGTTATTATGTAGTTAAGAAGCTTTGTGATAAACATAAATTCCACAAAAACAAGTCAATAATTTTCTCTATATTAATTATATAAAATACAATGCTTGCTTTTTGATACACCTATGACAATGATAAGTATGAAATGATAGTGCTGTAGTAACTATGGCACTGAAATTTAGAGGAATAATTTCCAACATTTTATAGGTACAATACTATTAATTCATAATATTGCTAAATGTGAATTTCTTAAAATCAACTGCTTTTAAGCATGCACCTATTAAATGCTGCAGAATTACTGACTGGCTTATTTCACTTAGCCCAATAGTCTCCAGGTATTTTTTTTCTTTGTTTTAGCCCAAATGCTGATGGGATTTCTCATAGATACTCTCTCAGAAAATGGAAAATGGTACTTGAATATCCTGTTCTTCACTTAATTATTTTAAGACCTTGAATTAACTATATTGGATATCAAAGAAGGTAACCATAACATCATTGGAGAAATACCAATATTAAAAACAAAACAGGTTTTTATTAACAAAGATTGAAAGTAAAAGAATTATAAAAGCATTGCATCTATTTATCAGATTTGGAACTAAATCATAAGCTCTAATTCACTCTATGAATTTTTTGCTTCTCCTACCAAAATGCTTTGTAAAACACTCAAGAAGTTTACATGTTAGTATTTAAAATTATATCAGGCATATTATATTAAGATTTCAATATTCACATATATCTAATGAACATAACCCTCAGCTTTTAAGTTTGGGTCTTTATTTGCTACCAAGTCACTACTTTATTTCTCTGAAAAAATATATACTTCCATTTGTTGATTTTGTTTCATATTGCCCTTACAAACTCCATTGGTAAAATAGGATATTAGAAAAGTGTTTTAAAATGCTTTCAAAGATGGGAGCTAAGCAATTGTAAAAACAAACTCAGCTAGAAAAATGATATGTGTAATTCTACAAACAGTTAATGTAGTCATTCAGCAAAATAATATAACATCTAGATTTTTAAAAAGACAAAGATCTCTAATCAGTGATGCTACAATGAATTTCAAGAGCATCTAGAGGCCAATGCCCTAACTTCTGTGTGTCTTGAAGAGCATTGCTATTTCTAGGTGAAATATTAACTTCCAGAGCAAATGATATTGTGGGCAGTGGAGACTGCATATAAAAGAGAAGAGGTCTTCTCTTCTGTCTTTAGATGGAGATTTTAAAATTAGCATTTAGAGATTACTTATACCTTTGATATATAACTAATTTTATGGGACAAAATTTCGGTGTCACTTGACTTCATTAGGATGTATAGAATACTAACAAAATGGCAATTTAAATCAGAGAGAGAGGCCTATAAATTTAAGGAGGCCTAATTGATTTAATGGATGAATGTGCCGTATTTCAGAAATACTAATGAACTCTGGAAGAACTACAGTGACTCCTAATAGCAGGAAAAGAAGATCAATCTGGAATTACATTTTTTAATAAATGAGCAATTTATCCCTTGGGCCAACACATCTATCTTTTCCACAATATCTGGATGCGGAAATGAGCTCATCTCTCCTCATGGATCTAAGGAGAAATTAAAAAAAAAAAAAAAAACCTAAGGTAATTAGGATGTTCTGAACTTTGTTCCAGATTCTATGGGCTTAGAGGAATGGTAATTCCACTAACTGCTATTGGAATAGAGGTAATAACAGTATCCACTTTGAGAGACATAGATTTTTCTCTTTTAACTTCATAGGCAGAAAAGTGACCGAATGAATAATGCCATGACTGAAATGTTTCCCTCACTTCTAGTACTTTGCCCTGTGGTACATGAGCATCCTGGAACTTACATGCATTGTTTGGGCTGACTTACACTTCTTTAACATTGCCATTAAAAATGAAGACAATTATTCAGTCAAATTATTTCTTCATTTTTTTCAGTGCAAAACCCTGCACCCTCTAAGATTTTTACTTCCTTCCTTCTTCTGTTTTTAAAGGTTTTATTTATTTATTTTTGGAGAGAGAGGAAGGGTGGGAGAAAGAAAGGAAGAGAAACATCAATGTGTGGTTGCCTCTCATGTACCCCCTATTAGGGACCTAGCCTACAATGCATGCATATGCCCTGACTGGGAATCGAACCAGCAACCCTTTGGTTCGCAGCCTGCACTCGATTCACTGAGCTATACCAGCCAGGCCTCTTCTTCTTTTTGACTGGACTAAGATTCTTTCTAAAAACCTGCTTTATTGACCTTCAGTACAAGTACATTTTCCCACACTGCATATAAAAGGGATTCCTTAGTGAAGATATCCCACCATAGTTTCTCATTGCCAGTTTACTTTTCTCATTTTGTGGCAAGAAAATTAAAGTAAAACCATTAAATTTTTTTTAAAAACTTTTTTCATTGAAAATGAACTTACATTTTCATTCTTTTCGTGAAGTATGTTACTAAAATTTATAATCTCAACTACTTTTTCAGAATTTATCTATGTTGACAGGAATGAGAAATATTTCTCCTTCAGAAGAGACTCATTTTAAATATAAAATTGAAAGCCCAGTACAATTGATATTGAGATACTAAATTTTGCATCTTTAAAATCAAATCTGAATTGCAATACCTTAATAATGTCCCTGTATGTGTTCACATTATGCTGAAATTTGCAGATGAGTGGGAGAAATTGAAGTTAAGACATAATAATTTATACAATTATTTTCTTCAGAAAGCATATATATGATAATTTTCCATAGTCCTTAAATTATTTTCTCAAATATTTCCTGGATGTGACATTTCTCGCTCTGATCCTAATGCCTATTAACAGATTCCTGTAGACACATTAGCCATGAAAATATCTGGAGACCATGTGCACATGCCTGTGAGTGACAGAACAAGTTTTCCTTTGGTAGATCATCAAATATGACAACACTGCTGTGTGTGAGTTCAATCTGACAGATAATTTTTACCTCACACTAATGCACAGATTGAAGAATGGTTCATATGTATGTATTGGGGGTGGGCGTACGGTTATCACATAAGGAAACATACTTTTTACTAGTGGGCCTTAATTGAAGTTCTTTGAATTAATTACCTCTTCCCATTTAACTTGTTGAGAGATATACAGGACTTCTGAAATTGTCCTGTTGCTTAAAGTTTTTAAACATTTTTTAACAGTGCAATTTACGTAATTTTCTAGCATTGCAGTATAAAGGGAAAATAAATTCTAACTACTTGGTAATTCCAAACATTAACATTTTATATCTTTCCATGCAAGTATGGGCGTGCTTTTCATGAACATTACTGTAGTCTTTTTTGTACATGTTTTTGAATTAGCAGTATCTTTTGAACTGAAGACTACATCAAAGCACTTCTTTGTCCTATTATATTGGGTTACTAACAGCTGTTTCCAGTGGCTAAAAATCTTCAGTTGAGTTTCATTAGCTATATTTCTATTATTAGATATTTAGATATTTCTATTTTTCCCACTCTTTTTTAAAATTATTGTTCAAGTACAGTTGTCTTCGTTTTCCTGCCATCACTTTCCCCTGCCCTACCCACCTCCACCTCCTACCCTCAATGCTACCACCCTTTGGCTTTGTCCATGCGTTCTTTATACATATTCCTTGATGACCCTTCCCCTATTTTCCTTCTCTATCCCTCTCCCTCCCACCCCTCTGGTTACTGTCAGTCTGTTCTTTATTTCAGTATCTCTGGTTCTAGTTTGCTCATTTGTTTGTTTTGTTGATTAAGTTCCACTAATAGGTGAGATCATATGGTTTTTGTTTCTCACCACCTGGCTTATTTCACTTAGCATAATGCTCTCCAGTTCCATCAATGTTGTCGTGAGGGGTAGAAGCTCCTTCTTTTTCTGTGCTGCATAGTATTCCATTGTGTAAATGTACCACAGTTTTTCCCATTGTATAAACAACACTATGACATCTATGTAATATGTAGGTTTTGTATATTCTACATTTTGCCTTAGGATAGAAAACTTTTATGTATTGAATATGTAAATGACAAAACAAAACACTCAAGTGTTCCTTCTGGAGAGGGCCCTCTGTGCCAGATGTGTTCTTACTCCGTCCCCAGTGTAACAAACTTCCTAGTAACAAACATTCTTATTTTAGTGTCCTCATCTCAGGGAATAAACTCTCCCTAATTGAGCTTGTTTTTAGGGCATTGTTTTCTATCTTGCTGGTTCTTAAGGAGTGTCTTTGAGTAAATTTCACTCTTAGAGGCAATGTGTTATGGTGGAAAGAGCATGAATCAGCTTGTCATTTACACTTGTTTATATTTGTGTGGTAATGTGGGTTTGTGTACAAGGGAGAATCCCTCCAAAAAATTTATTTATAAAATTTGTGTATTTTTCTTACATGTTTATTCTTACATATTTAAATTTTATCCACCCTTAAAGTACTCTCTGTTTGATGCAATATAGCTATTGAGACATTCTCTCCACTGCTCAAAACAGTTTTTGAATTCATTGATTTTGATACCTTTTAGTGTTTCTGCTGTTTTTTTGTTTGTTTGTTTGTTTCACCTCTTCTTCATTGGCAAAACATTTCTCTTTCAGGACTTTTTTCATCCAGGGAAACAAAAAAGAAAGTTGCTCAAGGTGAGATTGGGTGAATAGAGAGGGTGGGGCACAGGGGCCATGGTGTTTTGGTCAAAAGCTGCTGAACACTCAGCACAGTGTAGGCAGGTTCAGTTGTAAATTACCCATCATGAAATGAGCAAATGCATTGAAAGAGCCTTCAAAAAAATTCACTGAAGCTGAACACAGCTTGTTACAACAATGCCAGCTGGTACACTGATACAGATGGGTTCTTAGAACACTCACCTACATGGAAAAGCCTGTACTACAAGGGCCCTATTCTCTATGTGATAATTTCATTTTTGGGGGGTCCTCTCTTATAATTTAAATTTTAAAGACAATTTTCAATTACAGTTGTAATTCAATATTATGTTAGTTTCAGGTGTATGCACCTGATACCACACATAGTTATTCGGTATTATTGACTATTTTGTGTATGTTGTACTTTACATCTCCATGACTACACATGTATAATGGAATATTACTAGGCCATAAAAGAATGAAATCATTTGCTGTTGTACATGGCCTCAGTTTTCTCATCTGTAACATGAGAATAATATGTATCTATCGGTATTGTTATGATACTTAACAAAGAATAACATCTATGAATACACAATGCTAGATATTTCTGCAACTTTCATAAAACGTAACTTGAATCTTAATAAAGATCCAAGTTATTAACCAGATACTTTATAGACTGTTTAGGGAGGTGCTGTCCAAGAGAGCTTTCTGTTGTGATGGAAATGATCTGCATTGTCTAATATGGTAGACTCCAAACACATGTGGATGTTGAGCACTCAAAATGGGGATATTACAATTAAATAACTGATTTTTAATTATGTTCAGTTAATTTAAACATAAATAACCATATGGGGCTAGTGGGTACTACAATTGACCAATACAGTTAAAGAGAATGGGTCCTTGCTTTTGTTAGCTAAGCAATAAATACCTTCATAATAATGAAAATTTCTGGGTAGTTAAAGCCAGGGCTCCACAATAAAAACTAATGAAAGAAATACTCTGAGACCAAGGGGAATATGTGAAAATTTTCAATCATGGCTACATAGGCAGATCAGTACTCATTCTCCATGTAGGCTGGAACTAGCCTTATAAGGACACCTAACCAGGCCACCGTGATCTTGATAGAGCCATAACGTATTCCCCACAACCAAATTGGCTTTCTGGAAAAACCATGAGTAATAATTACTCATTCATTGCAGAATCAAAATTAAATATCTTAATGAACCAAGTTTTGCTTACTGAAGGAAAAGCACATTTTCAAAAAATGAAAACTACTGAACAAATTTTAGCAATAAAGAGCTGTAACAAGCCTTTTGAGTTGGTGTCTCACTTGCTCAGTGAGGCATTCTCCTGGAGTTCAATTGATGAGTGAGATTCAGTTTACATTGTGAAGAAAATGGGAGCAATGTTTGAACCCAATTGCTAATAATGTAAATAAATAATGGCTTATAAATATTAACATGTGATTTTACAGTATTTATTTATTTACTGTCTTATATCACTTATGCTATTACAGTTATCCCTACTTTCCCCCCTTTGCTCACCTCCACTCGGCTCCCTTGCTTCAGGCCATCCCCACACTGTTGTCCATGTCTATGGGTCATGCATATATGTTCTTTGGCTAATTCATTCACTTTCTTTTATCCAGTCTCCTTCCTCCTCTCTGATAGCTCTCAATCTATTCCATATATCGATGCTTCTGTTTTTATTTTGTTTGCTGGTTTACTTTATTCATTAGATTACACATAAAGTGAGATCATATTAAAACCACAATGAGATATCACTTCCCATCTGTCAGAATGACTGTCATCAATAAATCAACAAACAACAAGTGCTGGCAAGGTTGTAGAGAAAAGGGAACCCTAGTGCACTGTTGGTGGGAGTACAGACTGGTGCAGCCAGTGTGGAAAACAGCATAGAATTTCCTCAAAAAATTAAAAATCAAACTCCATTTTGACCCTGTGATTCCACTTCTGGGAAGATATCCTAAAAATTCCAAAACACCAATACAAAAGAATATATGCACCCCTATGTACATAGAAGCATTATTTACAATAGCCAAGATCTGGAAACAGCCTGAGTGTCCATCAGTAGATGAGTGGATAAAAAAGCTGTGGTACATTTACATAGTGGAATACTATACAGCAGTGAAAAGGAGGAAATCTTATCCTCTGTGACAACATGGATGGACCTGGAGACTGTTCTGCCGAATAAAATAAGCCAGTCAGTGCTTCTGCAGTATTTAATGTGTACATGTTTAAAAGAAGTTGATTTTAAGAGAATCACATCTAGCAATAGTACAAATTAATAGTGTTGTATCTATAAATGTTGGAAATTACTCCTCTAAATTTCAGTGCCATAGTTACTACAGCACTATCATTTTATAGCTTGTAGTTGTCATAGGTGTAGGGAAAAGCAAGCACTACATTTTATGTAATTGATATAGAGAAATTACTGACTAGGTTTTGTAGAATTTACATTTATCACAAAGCTTTGTTAACTACATATTAACCTCTGATAATATTTTAGATGATTAATTCTAAACCTTATAATAGATTAGAAATTATAATACAGATTATCAATGAAAGGGAAATATACATCATAATCACAGTTGTGGACAGTATTTTAAATTTAGCAATGTATTATAAAAACAAAAATAAGAAAACTGCTTTATTTCAGAGCAATGACTTGGTCCTAATTTGAGTGTTTGTTTTCCTTATTAGAGTCACTGTCCTAATTTAGTAATTTCCTATCTCTTACTGACCACCCAGTGGAGGAAGCTCATATTGGCAGAAGTAACTTGCCTCTAATGACGCTGCTGCAGTCATCAATTTTATGTTTCAAGTTGGCTACGTTATAGTACCTTGTTATTCAAACCCTAATCTAGTTGCTGTGAAGGCATTTTGTGATTAAGATTTACAATCAGTTGATGTAAAGGGGGTTAGAAAATCTGAGTGGGACTCACGGATTCCCTTAAAAGGGAATTGAGGTTTCCTTGAGGAGAAGTTCAGCTTGTAGACAGCATTGGACTGTGGCTGCAGCTGGTGCCTGGGAGTTCCAGCCTGCCCTCCCTGATGGCTGGTCCTATGCACTTTGAACTTGCCTCGGCTTCCCCCACAATTGTGTGAACCAGATGCTGTTTTGTGGTGAAACTGTGTCTGATAACACCTGCCATGTTCAGTCTCTGCTAGGTAGCCTTCCAGGGAGAGTGTGGTCTTGGCATGCCTGCAATAAAAGCTTTCAAGGAAATGACAAGTGGGGACTGTTGGCCAACTCTACTCTTTCAGAAATTTCTCTCTTGAAAGGAGATCTGAGCAGCCAATGTTTATGGTTGCCACATAGTTTCACAAAGATTAACTAGATACCACAAATTGCTAAATACAGGGAATTCATTTCAGGGCTTATTTGAACTCCTTATAACACTGTACTCTTGCCCTGGCTAGTGTGGTTCAGTTGTTTGGAGCGTTGTCCCAAAGCTACAAGGTTGCAGAGATTCTCAGTCAGGGCACATACCTAGTGGGTTCGATCCCTGGTCCGGAGCATACAGGAGGCAACCAGTTGATATTCCTCCTTTACATGGATATTTCTTGCTCTCACTTCCTCTCTCTCTAAAAGCAATGAAAAAAAACTGTCCTTGGATGAGGATTAAAACAAAAAAAGCTGCATTCTTCATCTTCAGAATCACTATTGTCCCTAGTTCTCTGACTATTCTTTTCTCAATCTCTTAATGACAGATCTTGCTTTAACCATCCTTATATTATATTGTAGTTTAGGATTTCCCAGAGGCAGACACTGAGACAAAGATATCAGTACAAATAGTTTGGAAGGAGAGCACAGATTATAACCAGCCGCATGAATGGAAAAGGGGTTCTATAGAAATAACTTCACATGGTGATCTGATTATAAACTCCCAACTAAGGCATATAATTTCTTAGTAAAAGGTTTATATTTGCCTTAAAGCAATCCCTGTCCATTGTCTCTGTGCATCTAAGGTTAATGCATGTTTGAAATAAGAGTGACCATCCTCAAGAGTGTAATAATCTTAACTATTCTGTAATCAATCCCACCTTCCTTTCTCCAACATGCACATAATCTTCCTTAGGTTCCCTTCTTAGTACCAAATGTGTAAAAGAAACAGCAAAACTGTCATTCTCTAGAGCATTTCAGATCTTGCTTCCTGACAGTTGTTGTCACTTTTGGCTCACATAAACTCTTATAAAAAATTCTCTATAAGTTTGGACATTGTTACGTTGATAGCAGCAAAATAAGAAAATGCGATTTAGATAGAAGGAAAGTAAAAGATAAAATAAAGTAGTTTTTCAAGCTAGTTATGGTGGATAAATGGAGTTTAATCTAGCTAGCAAATTCTGGGAGACTGTGTAAGACATCACCTCAGAGTTACCCCATCCAAAGAGGTTAGGAAAATGGAGTTTGTGTCCATCCATTCCCAGCAGTCATGCTAAGTGCTGCTGGCAGGCAGGAGGCTGGGATCAGCATTAACACCATCCATCATGGCCTGCGTGCAGGCAGAGTGGGCTGCGGGGGTTAGAGAGAGAGCTTGAAGTCAGAGGTACCAGCAGTTGGAAGCTTGCTGATAGGTACTAAAATGTCACTTACCAAAGGGACATATAGGTAGGAAAGTATTAGTATCTGCTATGTGCTACCAACACAGGGCACAGAGTAGATGCCAGAATTTGTTTATTAAGTTATTGAATAATGACGTAGATGTGGAAAAGACTTTCACATGTGTTTTAGGGTTTATTTGAGCTCCTATGTAGAAGGGAAATTCACTCTTTGTGAGCTGATGCAGGCTGCATTTGGGAATCTTAGCTGTCAATCTTCCAGGGCATGCTAGTTCACGGTCACCCTCAATTTCCCTTACTTTAAAAGATACACACCTTGAAGAAAATGGTACCTGTCTGCTGGTAACTCTTTGGAATGCTCAAAAACAAAAAGAATGCAAAATAAAACTTTCCACATTTTATGATAGTAATAAAATAAAAAAATATATAGTCTATCACTTATCACAGTAAGCACAAGCTATTTTAGGACAAATCTAGAGGAAAAGGCAAGCCAAAGTATGCAGATTTGGTAACTTCTTCCACAGATTTTTCAAAAGGGAGCATAAATGGTACCTAGATCAACTACTGATTATTTCAAAATTGCAGCATTTTTTCCGTGCACATTCACACTGCCTTGTCATCATGCTGACAAAATTTGTTAAACAAGTGCTGCTTAAGAAGATTTCATATTACTGAGAGAAAAAAGCAACCTGCAATATAGAGCACTGTACTGCAAGGGGAGCTGGCCTGTTGGCAATACTTACAAAATTGATTTGTGTTGCTTGAGATCCTGGAGGCAATAGGGAAACTTTGTAACAGGTACAAAATAAACCTTTTATCTTGCTTCCTGTTTATTTCCTTCTCCGTGATTCACAGAGGTTTTTTGAATAGTTGAGTTCTTCCTATTTCTACAGCATATAGAGGCCTTAGAGTGCATAATGTGTTCAGTAAATACTATTATTGCAAACTGATTGGGTCCACTTTCAGCCTTACCCAATTAACTACGGTAATCTCATAATTGTGTTCTTGGTAGACTAAATAATATGGCAGTGAGTATGTACTTAGTCACTGAAATCAGATTGTGGGTACTGAGACAATTACCATGTAGGAAGCAACAACTATGGGTAACTCTGATTTCTAAACAAATGTGTCATTTAGCAATGTCTTTCAACAGATCCATGGAAAGAGAAGCTTTGATCTTGAACAAACTGTTATATCTGCTGTATCCTGTTTCCATTTTAGTTGTAAAATTTTGGGTTATATAAATGACCATATAATCTCTCTCCGCAAGTAGATAGGGGGATACAAGGCTATCTCATCCATTATGAGCACATAGGTTAAAGTGAGCCAACAAAGGAATACTGACCGAATCAGGACTCTCTCCACTGCCCTTTTTCTGGAAGTCTCAATGGCTGATTCAGACTCACATGTCTATCAAGTTCCTATAAACAGTCTGGTATGCTCACATAACTTGTGTTCTGATGGTCAAGAGTGGAGGTTCTGATATAAGCAAGTATGACTTCAAACCCTAGCTTTGCCAAGTTTGTCATCTGAGTCACTGTGAGCACATAAATTTAAGTTCTCTAAGGCTGAGTTTCCTAATCTGCAAAATGCAAATAATACCAGTACTGAATCAATAATGAGGTTGCTGTGGGGAGAAAGTGAGATAATTAAAGTAACATCTGGTTTACCTTAAATTCTAAAGTTGTTTGCTGATTAAATTTTTAAAACCTTGTGTGTTTCCTATTGTCTTTAGTGAGTAGAAGTGATATCTATATACCATGCTTTGGAAAATAATCCTTATATTTTTTAAGTATACAACTTTAAAACATGAAAGCCATGAAATTCTTTTCCAAAGAAGACCTGCATTGGGACAACCCATCAATAGGAAAATGATGCATGTCATATTCTTTTAATAAGCAATGGAAATATTAATTTCCTCCCAGAAAATTTAGATAAAAAGAAATACACATATTTTATGATTCCACATATCCTGTTTGAATTTCATACTAAGTCATTAACTATTATCTGTTAATTTGAGAAATTTAAATTGACTATCTGCCAATACTTTTGACCACTCAGTGAAAGCTTTGCTCTATAATTATAAAAATATAATTCTCTTTCAATGTCAATTATTGTGAAGTATGTAATTTCTTATCTACCCCAAAGAACACATTATAGATCTAGTGGACAAAAGCCTCATTAAACTCTGAAATTAAATCTCGAGTGGGACCAAGTCAGCTTAATCCCATCTCCATAAGGTTTTCATCTTCAAGTATTTTCTAAATGTTTCCCTTTTAACAATGATTTATGTATAGTTAGAGTATAATTATTGTGATGAGAATAGGTAGTAATAAATAACATTAAAGAAAATGTCTGCCAAGTACTAAAGGTGAGAAGCATCATGACTTCAAACCAGGGATCCTGAGACTCTGACATGCGGAAAGACAATTTACTTTCACCAGTCAGCATGGCAACTCCTAATTTACTTGGCAGGGGCAAGAAAAAGAGGTTGGAAGGTTCCCTGGCAGGGGTGGGGGAGGATGGGGCATGTAATAGGATATCTGTAGGGGTGTAAATTAAAATATTTCACTAGGGTCTTCTGGTATGATCTCCTGGGTGGTCAGGTCTGGGCATCATTGTCAAACTCTTCAAAATAGTTTTAGTAATTGCAATTGTGTAGTGCTATCATTTAGACATTTGTGTTTCATATTTAGACTTGAAATCACAAGATATGTTCATGTCTTTAGTTTTGAATGTGTTTCTTTTCTATTTCATCTGGTTATTATGATCTAATAACAAGAGGACACATTTCTTTATATTGCTGCAGGAATTAAACACTACAGAATTGGCCATTGAAATCAGTCTTATGTGTGAGCAGAACAGATTAGCATTTGTAGTGTTTGCCTTTTTATACACCTCAAATATCGACCCCCCCACCAATCTGTTCACTGATGCTTATAAAATCGAATTCCTTTAATACTATTAATAATGGTTAACATTTATATGACATTCACAGTGTACAGGATATTCTGCTATGTAATTTACATATATTAACTCATTTAACCCTCACAGTAGCCAGTGAATATGTGAATAGTGAGAGAAAGACTGGAGTCAGGCCTTCCTCCCCCATCTCGGTTCTTGTCTTGCTCGCAAGCAAATAACTCAAGTGAGAGATAATCACATATAGTAGAAATGAACTAACAAGTTTATTTGTGAAACACATACTAGCACGGAACTGCAAGCAGGCACCCAGCAACTCTAAATGTCCCACATATAGAGGAAAGGAAGTTAGTTAATTCATTATTAAGTTAGTGAGTGTATTCTACACACTTGAGCCGAGGCTAAAAGTCGGTACCTAGCTAATCTAGGTACATCAGCTGTTGGGGTTGGGGGATTACATACCTCAACTGGCTTCTAGGTTCCCTCTTCTTCCCACCCCCCTTTGGGAACAATGTTCAGCTACAAAGACTTTCTTTCTCAGTTAGTAAAGGTTCTTTGTCTTAGTGAAATTGTTACAGAAGCTCCCTTTCCCAGCATAGAATCTCAAGGACTTCCTGTACAATTCCTGTTTATGGCATTCAGGACACCCAGCAATCTTAGTAAGATTGTTACAGGAGCCCCTTTCTTCAACACAGTTTCAAGGACTCTCCCCTCCTCCTGTGCTGTTTTGCTTGTGATGCTCAGGACACCCGGAGAGCTTACCAAACTGCGCTCAGGACTGCTGAGTTAATTGGTGAGACATGTCTTCTTCACTTCCAGCCTCCTGTGTCATGTTCTTTGTTAGACTGTAATGGTGGGGACCCTGCCTTTATTTACCCTCTGGCTGCTCATTCCTAGCTGCTACCTAACAAATGCATATGGTTATTATTCCCATTTTACATATTTGGAGACTGTGCCAACAAGAGACTGTATAATATGCCCAATGTTGCAATAACTAAAGATGTAAATAAGAATAAAGATAACAATAATAACATTAGTAAAGCAAAAATATTGCTAGCTACCATTTATTGAATTCTTATATAGTTCCACCTTATATTTAATTCTCACAATATTGCTATAAAGTAGACTTTATTTACTTTTCCTTTCCAGAGTGTAAACAAGCTCAGAAAAGTAAATGAATTTTGTCCAGGATCCACTCCTAATTTAGTGGCAGAATGGGAATTAAAATGCACAATCTTCTGACTCGAAGGCTGGTTCTCTTTCAATTATGAGGCAGTATATCTCAATAAGTAATATAAGGAATAGTGGTAACACATTGATATAATTCACTCTACAGTTTTTTTCTATTGAGTGTATTGGGGTGACATTGGCTAATAAAACCATACAGGTTTCAAGTGTAGATCCCAATAAAACACCATCTGCACACTGCATTCTATGTTCACCACCCAAAGTTGTCTCCTTCCATCTCCATTTATTCCCCCTTTACTCACGTCCACTCCCCCACCCCCCTTTCCCTCTGGATATCTCCATATTTTTGTCTGTGTCTGTATGTCACAGCCCTTCACTTTTTTCACCCAGCCCCCCAAACAGCCTCCCCTCTGACAGCTGTCAGTCTGTTCTAGATACCTATGCTTCTGTTTCTATTTTGTTTGCTAATTTATCTTGTTAATTTGATCCCACATTTAAGTGAAACCATATGGTACTTGTCTTTCTCTGACTGGCTTATTTTACTTAGCATAATAATTTCCAGATCCATCCATGCTGTCACAAAAAGTAAGTTTTCTCCTTTTTATGGTTGAGTAGTATTCCACAAATGTACCACAGCTTTTTTTATCCCAAGTACCCATCAGTAGATAAGTGGATAAGAAAAGCTGTGGTACATTTACACTCTACAGCTTAAGCTACCAAAGTCAAATCTTTTTCTGGAATCAAATTCTGAGACAGCAATGTGGGAAAATGTGAGATACCTGAGTAAAAGGAAATAGCTCACAAAGTCTCAATACTTTTCATGTTGTAGTCATCAAAAAACAATGCACATTTTGCCACTGATGTTTAGTTCAATTCTGTGGTCCACTTTGTTCTTATTTAGGAAGTAGTTTTTAAAATGGAACACATCCTAGGTTTTTTTATTTATTCTCCTGCTTGTCATTTTAGAGTTCTCCTTTATTTTTTTGTTATAAAATGAGTCTCCTTTACCTACTCTTTCAAATATTTTTTAGTAGATATTTTCAATTTAATGCTGCTAGCTGCCATTTCCTATAACATTGAACCAGGAGTCAAAAGGTGTGTGTTATGTTCATTGATCACTATTGACTTACTAATTACATTATGCCAAACCCTCCAAATGAACAAGTAAATAATAGTTTTTAAATTGTGCCAATATTTTATCTGCATTGTAGTATTTATCTGGTTATTTGGTAAATATTAACAATTGACCCAGGTTTTCATTTTTATCTGGTTGACATCATGTAAGATGTCATTTGAGATAGTGAAAGACTAATTTCCATCAATGTAATCAGCAATAAACAGGTATGAAATTCACATCATAATGTTTTTAAGGGCTTTGCTTTAAGATTCCATATAAGTACAAAAATAATGAATGTACTAATTCTAAACATAGACCTAATGCTTTGAACAAGGTATAACATTTAGTGTTATAACTAATAAGACAAAATATAATGTTGCTTGGAGTTATAACTTTCATTCTATGTTGGCATGAATTAATTTCAATTGTTAAAATAGTCAATGACTTGGCATTTTACTAGAAGAAAGGGACAAAATAGGCATGAGAAATTTCCATTTTATTAATGACATTTACTTAATTTCACTTCCAAATTATTTTTAGTTTTTAAATTTTCTGTGATTGTAAAATTTAATTTGTTCTGTTTGTTGTAAACATTTACTAGTTGGCTATATTTTAACATATTTTGAACATATTTAAATACTATTTGATACATTAGAATGAATATATCTGTGTGCACATGTGTGTGTATTTGTAAGTTATAAACTATAATGGTATGATGAATACTCATGAACTTAAAACCTAAATCCAAAATGAGAACATTTTGGGGAAATATAACTAAAAACAAAATCTCCTACCAACCCAGAAAACTTCTCTAACAAAGGTAGAAGAGAAAGAGAACAGTTCTATTATTGAATAAGCATTAAGCCAGGAAGTGATGTGCATCATAGGCAATTAACTAAAGAGACTGCAAAAGTGGGAAAAAAATCTCACCCTTGTATATAGCCAAGTAGATACAATCCATTACATTCATATTGTCAGGAGAGAAAATAACCAGTCCTCAGGTAAGAGAACTTGACAGCAACATTTGTCACACATAGCTCATCCTAAATGTACTGGTAGTTGGGGTAACCATGTAGGTTAGCTAATTGGTTTTATCCAAAAGAAAAAGAAATTTCTATATTACAGGAGGTAGTTTGGGAACAAGGCTCCTGTGGAAGTTAGGCTCCGAGTTTCCCACAGAAAACAGCTAGTAGGGGGTAGGGAGGTAAGGGGGTGGAGGGATTGAGGAAAAGGAAAAAGGACTCATGGACATGGACAGCAGTGTAGTGATTACCTGGTGGAGGGGAGTATAAGGGGGCTAAAAGGTATTGGAAAAGTGACAATAAAGATTAAATCAAAGAAAAAAGAGAAAGAAGAAAGAAAAATAGAAAGGGAGAGAGGGAGGGAGGGAGGGAGGGGGGAAGGGAGGAATGAAGGAAGAGAGAGAGAGAAAGAAAGAAAGTAGGAGATGAGGACATTATCCTCTTTGATGGTTATATTTCAAAGACTTTGCTCCCTGGTCCTGGGGAAAGATTGTAAAGTTTTAATTAGCTTTATATAAAAATTGTAAAGCTGTAAAGAGACTTATTTAGGTGTTGAAAAGATTTACATACATGTCAAAGAAACAGAGAAAGAATTTACAATTATAATTTTCTAATGAAGATGTTCTGAAAGGTGGCAGGTCTCTTTCCTTTCTGGCACCTAGGAAAGTTATTTTTATTTTATGATTAGTATTTAACCTTACAAGCACATATGATGGATACCTATCCAGCAATATATAATACCATTGTTTTTATATCCTTTCCAACAATAGATGTTGCCAGATTTCAATTTCTGCAGGTCTTGCAGGTATGAAATGTTATCTAGTGTCTTTATCAGATACTTCTTACGAACCACTTTGGATTCTGTCAACCTCATAATTTCTTGTTCCAGTCACTGCACAACTGGTTAGTAGCCTTCTAGCATTTTCAAGCAGGCACCGATAGCACTTTGCCTCTGCTAAACCTGGGGTTCCAAGTTGGTGCCGAAATGTGGGATATTATGGAATTTTCCTCTATGGCCATGCACGTGCCCATGGGATGAACTTAGATGACAGAATATGGGAAATGAAGGGTACATTTTCCCACTCCTCATCCTTCTTCTCCAAGTTGGATTGATCTGAAATGTGATTAAACACCTTCTCAGAAGACAATCCTATAGGATAGAGTGATTAGTCACACTTAGCTGTGACCAGGCCATTAATACATTGTCATCTTGGCTCTCCTTGCTTCCCTGTTTTGTTCTGCTTATCACTTACTTCTGCTTCTTAGGTCTTCTTTCTCTTCCAAACTAGTAGCTTTTTGGGGAACATGGGTTAAGATATGGTCTTAATTTTATTTTTTTTTTGTATTTTATTCCAGAATATATTAATTAATTAATTAATTAATTTTCCACATTTTTTATTGTTGTTCCAAGTACAATTGTCTCCATTTTCCTCCCCACCACTCTCCCCAACTCCAGCCATCCCCCCTCCCATCCCTCATCCCTACCCGCCTTTGGCTTTGTCCATATGTCCTTTATACATGTTCCCTGAAAACCCTTCCCACTTTTCCCCCCAATTATCTCTTCCTCCTTCCCCTCTGATTACTGTCAGCTTGTTCTTCATTTCAATGTCTCTGGTTACATTTTGCTTGCTTGTTTGTTTTGTTGATTAGGTTCCACTTATAGGTAAAATCACATGGTATTTGTCTTTCACCCCCTGGCTTATCTCACTTAGCATAACGCTCTCCAGTTCTATCCAAGCTGTGGCAAAGGGTAGGAGTTCCTTCTTTCTGCTGGGTAGTATTCCATTGTGTAAATGTACCATAGTTTTTTTACCCACTCATTTACTGGTGGGCACTTAGGTTGCTTCCAACACATGGTTTTGTAACAATGACCTAGCCATTTTTATATCTAACTGAATTGTGATACTTGGAATGAAGAGTTGAAATATGAACACTAAGGAATGAGAGTTAGAAGTAACAATTCTTAGAAGAAAGAGAAATGCTGCAAAGAAGGGACTAATCATAGTCAGGTATTAAAAATACTGAACTATTTTGCCCTGGCTGGTGTAGCTCAGTGGATTGAGTGTGTGCCTGTGAACCAAAGGGTTGCGGTTCGACTCCCAGTCAGGGCACTTGCCTGGGTTGCAGGCCAGTTCCCGGCAGGGGACGAATGAGAGACAACCATACATTGATATTTCTCT
Source organism: Carollia perspicillata (assembly GCA_004027735.1). NCBI lineage: Eukaryota > Metazoa > Chordata > Mammalia > Chiroptera > Phyllostomidae > Carollia > Carollia perspicillata. The sequence continues at coordinate 51,549 of PVKM010000315.1, read as the reverse complement.
CCCTCTCTCCTTCCCTTCCCCTCTAAAGCTAAATAAATTTTAAAAAATCTTTGAAAAATACTGAACTATTTTATTAAAACCTAGCAGTGAGTGAGCAAGAAAGGAGTTAAGTATTCTAAGCATTCTAAGCAGGTTGTTGGGGTATGGAGCATTAAAAAAAGTAAAAATGTTCAAATGTTTCATCTTCCTGGAGTAGGGGGTAAGTCAAGAAACATGGTCAGCATTTTCTTTATATTTTGAGATAAGCATGTGTTTGATTTTGAGCTAAGAAGGCAGAAAACTAATACTAGTAGAATGATGATGAGAGCTAGTATAATGTCCAATTAACAAAAGAAACAGAGTTAGTAGTAATAAACATTAGTAGTAGTAGTAAACAGTAGTAGTAGTAGTAAACATTAGAAAAGCAATAAAGAAAAAATAATCTGTAAGCATAAAGTGAGATGGAAGGAACAAAACCAGGAACATAAATTGTTAAACTACATGTCCATGGGATGAATACCCCCATGGTATTCATTGGATTAAAAGGAAAGTTTAAGTGTATATCGGTCTGGACTGGATTTCTTGTTTCATTGCTCTGTCTGCCCTTCATACAATCATTTTTTTGCCTCATGAATCTTATTTTTCATATTTCTGCAGCATATTCTTGAATGAATATTCTTTTCAAGAATAACTTGATATCACTTTGTTAAGTTAAAATGATATATCATCTGGTTGCTCTAATTTTTATTTTCATATATTTATATTTTAATTAAGAAGAATAGGTATATTTGCTATTTAACTTTTAACAGAGGAACTTAGTATTTCTTTCAATTTATCTAAAATTGTTTTAGGTCTTTCAGTGGAATCTTTGTTATTTTATAAATCTTACATTTTCCTTGATAAATATATTTCTTGACTTATTATATTATAGATTCCTATTTATTTTTAAATCATCCTTATTCTTTTATTGTGGTAAATACATAGAAATATGTATATATATATTTCTATGAATAGAAATATATATATATATAAACACATAAAACTCACTTTTTAATCCAGTTATAAAGTGTACAGTTCAATGGCATTTGAGTACATTTATCCATCACCATCAATGGGTTAATATTTAACACTAATCTTTTCAGTTACATTTTTGAATGATCTTTTTAATGTATGGCCAGAATTCTTGATTTTATATTACTGTATAACCAGCAACCACATTTTATTTTCTAAATCTTCAGCATTTTTCACTTGAGTCTCATAAATACATAGTATATGATGAAAATATACAGTGTCTCATCTTGTCTTCTCTTCCTCATTATTTACACCATTGGCAAATGCAGTGTCCTGCACACAATCTTTCCACCCCGCTTCAGCTTCATGACAATGGGTCTTGGACCTAAATCATTCCGTCACCAAGAGATAGTGTCCTCACAGTCTGTGCTCATGTTATCATTTTGTGTGGGCATATTTTTCCTTGTTTCAAACTTGATGAGTACTCTTTTGTCTGTGCTGAAAGTCTGTGCGTCATAAGGCACCAGATCAACCTCGCCTTTATATCTGTTTTCTGAGGGGAGGGGACAAGATTTCTTAGACTTGAACTTCTGTGCATCCAGCCGCTCCTGAGAGAGACCTGCTGGCCACAGGGAACTGAGGCCCACCATTGAAGGTGATCTTGCTCTGGCTCTTGTCTGTGTAAGTACAAAACCTTGTTCCATCGAGTGCTTCACTGTGATGTTTTCCTTATTAAACAAAAGATAGATTAACCTGAGGAAAATAAACAGAAGTTTAATAACATGTATACCTCCTGTATACATGTGAGAGATCCAGGAAAACTGAGCAACTCCCCAAAATGGCATAAGCCACCACTTTAAATACCATCTCCAGCTAAAGACAAAAGGTGTTTGGGGGTTGGTGGGAGGAAGGCCAGTTATGGGAGGTTATGAGGAAGAACACAATAAACAAGGTTAGATGGTTATGGACATTTAAGTCTTCATTATGCATTGATGTGTTTCTAGAGATTTGTAGTCATTCTTCTTTTCCTGGTATACAGATGGAGGTACCTTTACAAATGGAGATTTCCCTTAGTAATGTAAATGTGTCTTACAAAGAGTAACAATAGTCAGTTTTCAGAGCTTTTACTTTGTCTGACTTAAAAATAATTGGTTTAAATAACCCCTATGCCAAACAGGCATATTCTTTGCATAATCCTTATGCCAATGAGGTGGTATACTCTGCTCACCTTCAAAGCCTACTTGAAATAATTAGATATATCTCTGACCAGTGTGGCTTGGTTGGTTGGGCATCATCCTGCAAAGCAAAAGGTCGCTGATTCAATTCCCAGTCTGGGCACATGCCTGGGTTGTGGGTTTGGTGCCCACATTGGGATGTGTGAGAGGCAACTTATTGTTGATGTTTCTCTCTCACATGATGTTTCTCTCCCTCTTTTTCCCTCCCTTCCCCTCTTTCTAAAAATAAAAATAAATAAAATTCTTATAAAAGAAGATATATATACATACACACACGTATGTGTGTGAGAGTATGTGTGTGTGAGTGTGTGTGTGTGTGTGTGTGTGTGTGTGTGTGTGTGTATGCTGTTTCCATTTCTGGCAGGGAGTTCCTAAAACCCTCAGAATTTCCTGTGATGGGAACTGTAAAGGTGTCTTTTTTATGGTAATGTAGTGGCTTTGGAAAGCATCTAAAAATGGGGGCAGTTGTCTACGGAAAAAGTTTAGACTTTCAGTCCTGCTCATTGACCTCAAGAAAGGGAGAGAGGCATTGGAAATGGAATTGAACAGGAAGTAACTAATGATTTATTCAATCCTATTTATGTAATGAAACCTCCACAAAAACCCAAAGGGATGGGTTCAGACAGCTTTCTGTTTGGTGATCACATGAGGATTTGGGGAAAGATGGTGCACTGGAGAGGCCATGGAATCTCTGAGCCTTTTTTCCATACTTTGCCCTATTCATATCCTCCATCTGGCTGTTCTCGAGTTATACTATTTTATAATAAAACAGTAATCTAGTAAGCAAAATATTTCTCTGAGTGCTGTGAGCCCTGCTAGCAACTTAGAACCTGAGGAGGGGTTTGTGGCAACCTCTGATTTACAGCACTCATTTGGAAGTACAGGTAACAACCCAGGCTATTGATTAGCACCGGAAGTCCAAGGAAGAGGTTGTTGGAATCTCTAATCTATAGCTTGTTTGTCAGAAGAACAAGTGATAACCTGGGCCTGCAATCAGTGTCTGAAGGAGTGGTGGGAGGGCAGACTTGTAGAACCGAAAGCTTAACCTGTGGCATCTGAAGCTATCTCCAGGAAGATAGTGTGAGAATTGAGTATGAATTCTGGGCCACACAGCTGGTATCTAAAAAATTGTTGGTGATGTGGGAGAAACACCTCTGAGGGTGGAATCCAGTGCAGAACCCTTTATAAGTTTTTTCCTTTGTTCACTCCACTGAAGCCACAATGGCCTTCTTGCTCATTTTCTAAGCTCATTTCAACTAAGACTTTACCACTTGTCATCCCCTCTTCTTGGAATATTCTTCCCCTAGATATGCACATGGCTTATACATTCCCATTTCTGAAATTTTCAGTGAAATGCCACATTTTCATAGAAGCCTTCCCTAACCATTTCACCGTGACTTTCTATTCTTTATGTTTATTATGCTTAATTAAAAACTTAAATTATTTGTTTATATTGCAATGTATGCTCCATAATAACTGAAATACCATATATTTGTTTCAGTTTTGTATCTCTGATATTTAGAATAGTACCTGATACATAATAAGCACTTAGCAAAAAAATTATTTAATAAATGGTAAAAGGATGAATGATGTCATCTTTGAATTAAGCATCTTTATAGAATATATTAAATTAAATATGATTCCATAATATTTAGCTGCTCAATTATGCAGCCTCATATTTTCTGTACAAACAGCTGTCCCCAGTTGAATGTAACTATGTCAAATCTACACAAAAGAACAATATCATAAGATTTCACTTCCTTTGTCTCTAGGTTGTATTTCCTGCATTCTTACCCCTAATCAGCATCAAAATCCCCTTCCGTGCCCCTTCATTTACAACCTCCACACATTCAATTTGAGCCATCTAGAGACTTCGACTCTCCTACTGCCCATTACTGTTAAAATAAGACTTTTGATGGCATTTTCTGATTAGTTGATAGATAATGACTATTTTTATGAATAGATTTAGTCAATGATTTGCATTAAGTAGATATTTGTTCATTATTTTTATCTTCTACATAAGACTTGGCTCAATAACAGTACTTTGTACAACAAAAGCAATGGGAGCACTTCCGGTTTCAGATCAAACATGTGAAGAGCTTGTAAGTGATCACCCCACACCTTACTATAAGGAAAGGGTAAGCAAAATGAAAATCAATGATTTTTCCTGGACCCATCAGAGAAATGAAGTCCCAGAGAAAACTTCCATCCACAAATCTGGTAAGACAGACAAAATCAAGGGCATCAGAGTCAAGGTTTGCTTACCTGGGGCCAGAGCCACTGGAATCATCAAAAGTTAAGTGCAATTTTGAGGAATTTTCTTAAGCTGAGTCTAGACTAGCCTGAGAGTCAGAAAGGCCTAGGGACCATGGTCTTGGGGTCCTCCTACATTTTCATAGATTTAACCTTTAGAAATCCCACCAGGTTCTCACAATGAAGATCCAAGATAGATCTACTCTGGGCTCTGAGCGGGGCAGGGGAGAAATTCATAGTGACATACTTCAAAGCAGTATCCATAACAAATTCCTATTCTCTAGAGTAAAAGTTTGTTAGTTTTATCCCAGGTAGGGGAATGGCATATCTCCCAATCCAGCCATGTAGGTTTTTTTGTCTCACCTAAGGAGAGAATAAAAGCTATGACATTGAGAAACACTTGGGAAGAGCACCTCCCAGAGACAGTCTCACTAAATCAGGGAGATTTAATCCTAATATTATAGAACACTTCCCCTCTTCCATGGCTTGTGACAGTTTCAACAGGACTCCAATTTAGTACCAGTTAATTATATCTAGGAAAGCTGCAAGACGCAGACTCTATTTGAGGAGGAGTTATTAAGAAAGGCTAAGTCAAGAAGGAAGGCAAAAACAAGGACATTTAGAGGAATTTTAAACTCCCAATATCTACAGCTAATATTAAACATAGCCTGTGACCACCTAATGAGTAAGTATAAATAGAAATAAAATAAAAACAGATAGAACTGAAAGGAGAAATAAACAAATCCACTATTGTAGTTGGGGATTTCAGGGTCTTCCTTTCAATAATTGATAGATCAAGGAGGCAGAAAATCTGTAAAGATAAAATTGACCTGAATATCACTAATCACTTTGTCTAACTGCCATTTGTAGACTACTCCTTCCAACATCAGTAGAATACATATTTTTCTAAAACTCACTTGAAATATTTACTAAGTTAAATCACATTCTATGCCATAAAACTCCCCTTAAGAAATTAAAAAGATGTCATTCTGTAACATGATAATATCACACTCAAGCACATCATGTGACATTTTAGGTGAAATGTTCAAGTTAAAACTATAAAATATTACACCCACATTATTACCCTACCAACCACACTCAAGCAGGCCTTATTTCTGCTGGACATTGTATACCATACAAATATCATTTAAGATGTAATATAATAGGAGAGGCCACATGTGTGGTATATGGGAAATCTGTAATTTTTGATAAAGCTAAAACGGTTCTAAACAAAAAGGTGTATTTGTTTAAAAGCAGTGTGGAATTGTTTCCCTGGGCAGGTGAATCCTGACTTCATCCTTTCAGGGTAATGAAGTTGTACAGTCGCCACTTCCAAGTCAACTCTCTGCTCATTTTGAGTTGAACAGGAAATTGAACACTGGAAGCCTATTTTCGGAGGCTGTGAGACTAAAGAGGATTATAATCATCTCCGTCAGGGATCTGGAGTGTGTCCTGCTTTAACCCAGGCCTGCTCAGTCAAAGCTTCCCTCTGAACTCTCTATCTCACCTCAATCTTCCTGTCAAAGAAAGACTCAGACACACATATAATTATCAGCATGGTATTTTATGTGTATGCAAGGGAATCTAGTGCACACACTGATTTCATCTGTGAAAGGTAAAAGCAGTATTTAAATAAGAAAAAGAAGCAAAAGAGAACTGCAAAGTTGGGAAGGAGCAAACTTTGTTTTCTTTTTGAGTCAGTGTCTGGTTACCTGGCAGCCTGCACTGGTGGGGTTATTTTGCCATGGGCAGCTAGATGGGTCATCAAAGGAAAGAGTTGGTTATGGCTCCTCCAGAAAACCTTGGGAGTTTAACTGTGCAATACACATGACAGGCTGCTTATGTCTTATGTCTTTCAGTGTCCTTGATAGCACTTCCATCTTAGTCACTCCAAGTCTGTATCTCTTCCCTTATGGAATTGCTCTCCTTTCCCTGCCTCAGCACGATTTTATGTTTCCTCTCCCTCATGCCAGAAAAACCTATTTCCTTCTAAAGACATCGTAGTCATCGATTACTGAAGATGGGTTCCATCTTCCTTTCATCATCCAGCTTTTCTGACATCCTGAAGCATTTGTGTATGGTGCCTTTATTTCCTCTCAGACTGCTGGTATAAGGTTTTCATATTACTGCAATGCATACTCTTCCTTAAATGCAGCATTACTGTCCTACAGAAAGCCGTAGCTGCAACCTGAGTATTAGCTCCGTGACTCCCTCTCCATTATAATTATGGTTCCTCTATTATGTAATTTTAATATTAGTTCTGTGTGTAAAAATACTAGCATTGATATGACATTTAAGGTCTGTTATGAATGATAATGTTGTTTGTTATTCTATTAGTTTACAATTGTTTCTGTAACAAATAACAAAAACCTTAGTTGTGTGGAACAGCCCCTATTTATTTATTTAAAAGATTTTTATTTATTTACTTCTTAGATAGAGGGGAAGGGAGGGAGAAAGAGAGGGAGAGAAAGATCAATGTGCAGGAGACACATCAATTGGTTGCTTCTTGCATGCCCCCAAATGGGGAACCTGGCCCACAACTCAGGCATGTGCCCTGACTGGGAATTGAACCTGTGACCTTTTGGTTTGCAGGCTGGCAATCAATCCACTGAGCCACATCTGCCAGGGCCAATTTGTTATTTTATAGTTTTGGAAGTCAGAAGTCTGAAATCAGCTTCACTGGGCTAAAACCAAGGTGTTGGCAGGCTTGTACTTCTGGGGACTCTCGGGGAAAGTCCATTTTCTTGTCCTTTTCAGCTACTAGAAACTACTACATTCATTGACCTGTGGCCCTTCCCTCCATTTTCAAAGCTATTAGTGTAGCATCTTCCCTCCTATCTGCTTCCACCCTGATACTTTCTCTCTCTGACTCTGTTCCTCTACCTTCCTCTTATTAGGATGCTTGTAGTTAGATTAAGCCCCAGGGTGATTGCCCCATGTCAAAAATCCTTAATCATACCTTCAAAGTCCTTTTGCCATTTCAGGTACCATATTCACAGGTACTTGGTGTTAGGATACATTTGGGGCACCATTATTTTGTCTACTAACACTAGTATAATAAACAAATTTCCTAGGAATTGGTTGGTAATGGATTTTGAAGTATGAATTTTACAAAGTGGTTGCTTCTAGGGGTGCCCATTACTAAAATGTATCCTATGGTGGGCATGACCCAAACATATACTGGTCTATTGTCTTAGCACATCTGGAAATTCTGTTTAGGTCTCTGCACTGGCATTTAGGAATTTCCTCAGAGCAGGAAAACCCAGGTCCTGAGAGTAATATTGTGGGCACAAACCTCAATGATGAGAACAGCCCATATTTCTACTAATGTAGAATTCTATTCTGAAGAATAAACTATAAATGTTATGATACTTTATGATAGAAAGAGTAGGCTGGCAAACACTTCTTCCTATGATTTCTACCTGAAGTGTGTACTTAAAGATTTTTGAGAGTCTTTTACCCTATATTTGTTAGTATCTGCCTGGTATTTTCACTTTCATGTAAACTGTGAACTAGTATATACTTAGAATGCCACTGGAGAAGGTAGAAGCAGAGGGAGGGGAGGAAGGGATGAATGACTACATAAAATTTTATTAAGTTCTATATGTTTAATGCTACTTAGATATTTTTGAGGTGGGGGAGTGAGCTTAAACTTTTAATAAGTTACCATCAGATCATAACATGTTAAATGTCTCTTTAGATGGCTCTTTCTTAATTGATTACATTCTGGGACTAAGTTACGTGCCCCGTGCATCTGCAATGCCTCTATATTTAGCCTCTGTTAATGCATTTTATTCCACATTATAACAGATTATTTACCTGTACCTCTCAAATAAACTTACATATCAGTAAATGTGACTTTTACTGCCTTGTCACTTAAGTCACAACCCTGAAAGTTTCTAAGGCCTTTCTCTCCCTTTATCACTAGTTTCCATGCATCATTAGGTATAACCAATATTATCTCCCATATGTTTCGGAAACTCATCCACTTTTCTACATTCCTGCTGTTATGGCCCTAGTACAGTTAACCATTCCTGAAGTTATTGCAACAACCTCTAACTAGTTCCCTCCTGCCTTCCTCATGTGATCTTCCAATCATACAAATGTGATCCTAATCTCAGCCCCTCTACCTCCACAAAAAATGTTTTAAAATCATTCTTTCCATTTGTGGCAAAAAAATTCATTAAAAGGTTTACGAGCTTGTTTGTTTGGTTAATTCTTCTGTCCTAGACTCTTGCTTTTTCCCACTAAGTCAGCTGAAAATATAGTGCAATGACTGAAGAGTGCAAGGCTCTGGAATTAGAATTCTGGTTCATCTTAGTACAAGTCTGTGTGATTTGACAAGTTACTTCCTTTCTGTGATTCAGTTATATCATCTGTTAAATGAGGTTGATAATAATATCTTCTCAAATAGCTCATGAGAATGCATATAAAGGCCTCATTACTGTGTCTCATGTACTTTTAAATGCTCAATTAATTTTGTGTGGTAATTATTAGTATTACTATTCATAGTCATAGGTATCTTCATTTGCATTCCTCCAGAATTCGAGCTTGAAATAAGGATTCAAGTGTAAATACTTTATTTGGGAGGTGATTCTGCTGAATAACCAACTGGAGAGTAGAAAAGGCAAAAAGGGAAGGGAAGAAAGTATGTTAATGAGCAGGTCACCATTATAGGGAACTGAGGCTTCATCTCCATGTGAACACTAAGATATTGTTGAATGTACTTTGTTGTTACTCTAAGGGATAAGAATACAACTTGCACACATCACTTTTAAATTTTTTATTAATTTGTTTTACTTTAATTGTTGTTTAAGTAAAGTTTTCTGTCTTTTACTCCTATCCCAGTCCACCCCCTCCCAGTGCTCCCCATCTCCCTCCCATGTCCAGCCCCCTTAGTTTTTGTCCATGTGTCCTATATACTTGTTCCTGTGACCCCTTCCCCTTTACCCCTGAAATTCCCTCCCCTCTCCCCTCTGGTTACTGTCAGCCTGTTTTCTATTTCAATGTCTTTGGTTATATTTTGCTTGTTTGATTGTTTTGTTGTTTGGGTTCCTGTTAAAGGTGCGATCACATGGTATTTGTCTTTTATCACCTGGCTTATTTCACTTAGCATAATGCTTTCCAGTACCATCCATGCTGTTGTATAGGGTAGGAGCTCCTTCTTTCTTTCTGCTGCATAGAATTCCATTGTGTACATGTACCATAGTTTTTTGATCCATTCATTTACTGATGGGCATCTAGGTTGCTTCTAGCACTTGGCTATTGTAAATTGTGCTGCTGTGAACATTGGGGTGCATAGGTTCTTTTGGATTGGTGTTTCAGGGTTCTTGGGATATAATCCTAGCAGCGGAATTCCTGGGTCAAAAGGCAGGTCCATTTTTAGTTTTCTTATAAAATTCCATACTGTTTTCCATAGTGGTTGTACCAGTCTGCAATCCCACCAACAGTGCACTAGGGTCCCCTTTTCTCCACAACCTCTCCAACACTTGTTGTTTGTTGCTTTGTTTATGATGGCCATTCTGACCAGTGTGAAGTGGTATCTCATAGTAGTTTTAATTTACATCTCTCTGATAGCTGGCAATATTGAGCATCTTTTCATGTGTTTCTGAATCCTCTGTATGTCCTCTTTGGAGAAGCATCTATTCAAATCCTTTGCCCACTGTTTTAATTGGATTGCTTGTCTTCTTAGAGTGGATTCATGTAAGTTCTTTATATATTTTGGAGATTAAACCATTGTATGAGGTATCATTGGCAAATATGTTTTCCCATATAGTTGATTCTCTTTTTATTTTAATGCTGTTTTCTTTGGCCATGCAGAAGCTTTTTATTTTGATGAGATCCCATTTGTTTATTTTTTTTTATGTCCCTTGCTCTAAGGGACATATCAGTAAAAATGTTGCTGTGTGAAATATCTGAGATTTTCCTGCCTATGTTCTCCTCTATGACTTTAATGGTGTTCTGGCTTATATTTAAGTCTTTTATCCACCTTGAATTTATTTTTGCACACACCACTTTTTTAAAGCTTCTTTTGGAGACATCAACAACCCAACACTTGAGGCCTGCTCCATGTACAGGTCAAACACACACAAACATGCTCCTGTAGTCCAAGAAAACCCTCAGGTAGAGGGATATCGGCACTTGTAACATGAAGCTGTAAGACATGCACATGAACCAGCAGTCAGGGCATAGGTAGCATGCAGCATCTGCTACAACAGGTAAGAGAATAGAGGCTCAATGAGGTAAAATGATCAGCTCAAGGTCATTGCGGGAAAGTGTTTGAGTCAGTATTTGAACCCAGGGACATCTGACTCCAAAGTATTTACAGTTTTCACCAAATGATGGGGCAATTAGGTTAAAGGCAGAGACTATGAGATGAGGAGAGCTGAATACAAGGGAACCAGTGGAAAACATTGTCAAGGATAAAGATAGTGTGCCAGGCTGGTCACTATACCTCAATGTCTCCCACTGTGAGTAGCAGAGATTCAGGAAAATATCCTAATCTATCAATTTACCATTTGGTAACTATTGTTAGTAAAGCATTATATTATAGTATAATATATTTTGGTATGAATTATATCATATATCACAAAGTACATTTTGTATTAAGATGGTGATTTGACTTAGGCAGTATTACTTTAAAATTACTCTCTTATACTAAACTGCTTTTCATACTCCAAGTATTCAAGATTTTAGATTGAGCAGACCTGATTCTGAGTCTTTATCGTGCCTCTAATAAAATACATATGCTTTGGGAAAATCATTTGGTATATCAATTCCTTAATTTAATTTTACATAAATGGATCTCATACAAGTAGCTACCTCATATAGTGGGTGTAATAATAAATGGGAGGATTCATTGAAAGGTATTAAAAGTTTCTGCAGATATGACTGATACATTCATGGGCCTGATTAACAATCAGACCTAAGCTGCTCCAGGTTTGGTGAAGCAGACATAGAATCATTTTATGAAAAACTAAGGGGGCAAGGATAAGCAAATAGCTTTGAGTAATTATTTTGAAAAAAACTTATTATGCAACATTTTTGATGTATATGAACAAATATGAAAAATAATACAAGTATTCACAATTAAAACTAAAAAATAAAACATTATAAACTTGATTGAAAGTGCCCATAATACCCTTATCTTGAATTTAGGGTTGATAATTCCCATGCATATTATTCAATTTCTACTAATAGATATGTATGCCTAAAACCACATAAAACAGACATTTATGTGTTATGTATTAAAAAGATAGAAATATAATGGTGATTTTTAATTTTTTAATTAATTGTCATTGAGTTGCAGTTGTCCTCATTTTCCCCCCATTATTCTCCCTCACTCTCTCCTCCCCCATCTTCCATGTTCAATCCTCCTTCCCCCACTGTCTTTGTCCATGGGTCCTTAATACAGGTTCCTCGACACTTCCCCTTCTTTCCCCCATTGTCCTCCTCCCCACTCCTATCTGGTTACTGTCAGTTTGTTCTTTATTTCAATGTCTCTGGTTGTATTTTGCTCACTTGTTTGTTTTGTTGATTAGGTTCCACTTATAGGTGAGATCATATGGTATTTGTCTTTTACCACCTTGCTTATTTCACTTAGCATATTCTTTAGTTCCATTAGCGATCTGGTGAGTTTTACTACAGCCATTCTTCTTTAACTTTACTATCTCTATGATTTTCTCATGTTGTATCTTGTTGTAGTTTGCATTCTGATTCAGTAAATTTGAGACAGGGCCTGAGAGTCTCCATCTCTAACAGGCTCTTAGGTGAAAAAGCTGCTGCTGGCCCATAGGCTCCACTAAGTACCAAGGCTCTAGTTCAGACGGCATCTTTGAAGTTTAAAGTCAGAGAAGAAAGAAGGAATGCAGCTTCCATTTACATTAGGAATCATATACAACTTGTATGTACTATTGTTGGGCTAGATGAGGAGTGTAAGGGAAAGAAATGAGTGTTATAGCAACCAGAATTCTTTATGATAGTGAAAAATATAAACAGCTTAATTATCCAAATATAAGTTAATGAAAGCAGATCAAATATTAGTAAAATTTGAAAATCATATTTCAAATACTCTTTTTTACATGGGCAAAAATATTTATAATATCATCTCAACTTTCAAAGAGGTATAGCGTGTGTGTGTGTGTGTGTGTGTGTGTGTGTGTGTGTGTGTGTGTAATGTGTGCCTATAAAAAGTCAGCAACTTTTCTTTGTTTGCATCTCAGCCTTCATTTTTATCTTTCATAGTGTGGAATAAAAGGACAATCAGATTTGGGCAACAGCATGACAGGAGTGAACATGAGGATTGGAGTTCTGCAAAAAGGAGACTGACTAAAGACTGTAGTCTATAAAAAGAACAGTAGACAGTTGCCATTACCCTCTGGTCCTAAGTGTTCACTGTCTCACAAGGGCATTAAACATTGGGAAGAAGAAGGAGATTGTGGGATGTCATGGCAGTGTCTTCCGTATGTTCACATGGGTGTCTCCATCTCCAAAGGCCAAATATCTCCTATCACCTGTGACATGTGTACCATAAACTGTTAACTCTACAGACTAAGCAAATTAATTGAAATTTTACAGTAGTCTTTTTTTCTCTGGTTACAAAATTCAACTGAAGTAGGATTTAGGTGGTCCTTTCAAGAAAATTTGACTCCTAGAAGTTTAAATAAAACTTCTTTTACAACTATAATAGCTTCACTTATTAAGTGAACCTTCATTTCTGAGAATACAATTCTAGTGAAATAAGAGGAGTGTACAGTACTGGTGCTTTCACATAGATGCCAGTATTCAATATTGTTTATAGTTTTATTTATAAATGCAAGATTTCCCACAAAATTCCTTTTAGGTCATTGCAGTCTATTGTTGGTATTTACTTTCTGGGCTTATGATTTGGGAAGGTTGATAAATGATTAACTGCAGCTTATTTTGTTGAAGCCATAGAATTGGATAGACTGCATTTCTCACTTTGTCTTCTCAGCACTTGTGTGGATTATGGAGATGAGCTGTGGCTGTAGCAGAAAATGCATCATTTATATATGTCAGTTGGTTGGCATCACGTGCCTGCTCTGGACTTTTTCTCAGAGGCTGTGAGATTTATGACCATCATAAAGCCTTTTTCCCCCATAGATCATGTTAGTAGAATATGCATACCTTTACAGAACTTCACCCTTTTAGAGACCAGCCAGATTCAGAATGAACAACATGCTGTTTTGCTAATTTTTAACCTCATAGAGAGAAAAAATGACCCTATCTCCTCAAAAAACTTCTCTTTCCTGCCAAACTACTAATGATTCAGAATAAATAGAGAAATCTAGTGAGTTATTTTTTCTTTTTTACATGTTTTGTTTTAAAAAAGCATACACTTATTGTTCTAAAAATCTTCTTACAGCAAAAGGTATAACTTGCTTAGGTTGGCAGAGCTACTAGGCTAAAATCCCTGCACACACACTGGGCTATTTGCACTGCTGTTCTCAATTCTCAGAAATATACATGTGACTTCATTTCTCCCATCGTGTATATTATTGTCTGTCACTGGTATCATGTAATCAGAAAATAATTTTCACAATCAGAGACTAGTCCTGAAGTAGGACTATGGTTACAGGTAATAAAGACCTTAACCTTATAAGATTTCTGAGTCAAAGCTCCCATTCAGGAAGATAACTATTTAGAAAAGCAAAGATAATGCTTGATTTCTCATTTTCTCAATTTAGCCTGCCTCTGTCCCTCCCTCCCCAGCAATACAAAGAGGAAAAAAAGAGATTTATACCTTTGAAAATGGCGCCAAGATGGATGTGTAGGTAAACACACTTTGCCTCTTCATGCAATCACAGAGAGAATTACAACTATATTTCAAAACAAACAACAATCACAACTGTCAGAAAATCAAGCTGTATGGAAGTCTGACAACCAAGGATTTAAAGAAGCCACATTCATCCAGATGGGAAGGAGGGGTGGAGTCACAGAAGTGAGCAAAGAAGTGCAGAGATGCAGTATGGCATAGAAAGGTGGTGGTGGTGGAATGGCAGGTCCCACACATGTGGTGGATAAAAATAAGGAGGGATATCTTGGGAGCAAGCGATTAGAGCTCCAGACCAGACCACCCGGCCCAGGTTTCCAGTGTCAGGAAGATAAGGTGCCACAACTTCTGGCTATAAAAACCAGTGGGAGTTGGGACAGTGGAAGAAACTTCTGGATTTACAGAATAGTACATTTAAAGGGCCTACATAGACTCTGAATGTACACAAACCCACCCACTCTGGGATTCACCACAGGGGCAATAGCTAGAAGGGTGCCAGTCATATATGGGAAGTGGGTGAAGTGACTGTAAATCTGGCAAATGCTGGGTAAACCTCCAGAAGCCAGGCAGTGGAATTGTCCCCTTTCTGGGCCCTTCCTCCCACACAGATCCACAGAGCCATCCAGTGGATAGCCCCACTCTGGTGGTTACCCAGGGCTCTATCCCCCACAATTTATAGGTATCTTTTCTACAACGGGTCATGCTACTAAGACAGAGAGTCAAAGCAGCTCTACCTAATACACAGAAACAAACACAGGGAGCCTGCAAAATTGAAAAGACAAAGAAATATGGCCCAGATGAAAGAACAGAACAAAACCTTAGGAAAAGAGCTAAACAAAATGGAGATAACCAACCTATCAGATGCAGAATTCAAAACACTGGTGATCAGGATGCTCGAATAACTCATTGAATATGGCAAAAACATAAGGGAAGAAATGAAGGTTACATTAAGTCAATTAAAGAAAAACCTATAGGAAACCAACAGTGGAGAGGATGAAGCCAAATCAAATCAATGATTTGGAACACAAGGAAGGAAGAAGCATTCAATTAGAAAAGCAGGAAGAAAAAAGAATTAAAAAAAAACAAAACAAGGATAGGCTTAGGAACCTCTGGGACAACTTTACATGTATGAACATGTAACTCATAGGGATGCCAGAAGAGGAAGAGGAAGAGCAAGAAATTGAAAACTTATTTGAAATCACAATGAAAGAAAACTACCCGAATTTGGTGAAGGAAATAGACATGCAAGTCCAGGAAACGCAGAGAGTCCCAAACAAGATGGATGCAAAGAGGCCCATTCCAAGATCATCATAATTAAAATGCCAAAGCCTAAAGATAAAGAGAGAATCTTAAAAACAGCAAAGAAAAAGAAGTTTGTTCCCTACAGGGGAGTTCCCATAAGACTATCAGCTGATTTCTTAAAAGAAACTTTGCAGGCTAGAATGGATTGGCAAGAAATATTCAAAGTCATGAAATGAGGGGACCTAGAGCCAAGATTGTTCTACCCAGCAAAGCTATCATTTAGCATAGAAGAGCAGATAAAGATCTTCCCAGACAAGAAAAAACTAAAGGAGTTCATCATGACTGAACTGTTCTCTTATGAAATATTAAAAGGACTTATTTAAGGAAAAGAAGAAGATCAAAACTATGAACAATAAAATGGCAATAAATACATATATATCAACAATTGAATTTAAAAAACAAACTAAGCAAGCAAGAAGAATGGAGACAGAATTATGGATACGGAGAATATTTTGATGGTTGCCAGATGGGAGGGGGGTTGGGGAGAATGGGTGAAGAGGTGAAGGGATTAAGAAGTACAAGTAGGACCCAAGTCTCTAATGGTCAATTAATATTTGACAAAGGGGGCAACAACATAAAATGGAATAAAGATAGCCTCTTCAACAAATGGTGTTGGGAGAACTGGACAGCTGCATGCAAAAAAATGAAACTTGAGCCAAATTCAAGGTGGATAAAAGACTTAAATATAAGCGGTAACACCATTAAAATCCTAGAGGAGAACATAGGCAGGAAAATCTCAGGTATTTCATGCAGCAACATTTTTACTGATATGTCCCTAGAGCAAGGGACATAAAGAAAAAAATAAACAAATGGGATCTCATCAAAATAAAAAGCTTCTGCATGGCCAAAGAAAACAGCATTAAAATAAAAAGAGAACCAACTGTATGGGAAAACATATTTGCCAATGATACCTCATACAAGGGTTTAATCTCCAAAATATATAAAGAACTTACATGAATCCACTCTAAGAAGACAAGCAATCCAATTAAAAAATGGGCAAAGGATTTGAATAGATGTTTCTCCAAAGAGGACATACAGAGGATTCAGAGACACATGAAAACATGCTCAATATCGCTAGCCATCAGAGAAATGCAAATGAAAACCACAATGAGATACCACTTCACACCGGTAAGAATGGCCATCATAAACAAAGCAACAAACAACAAGTGTTGGAGAGGATATGGAGAAAAGGGGACCCTAGTTCACTGTTGGTGGGATTGCAGACTGGTACAACCACTATAGAAAACAGTATGGAACTTTCTCAGAAAACTAAAAATGGATGTGCCTTTTGACCAGGCAATTCCACTGCTAGGATTATATCCCAAGAACCCTGAAACACCAATCCAAAAGAACCTATGCACCCCAATGTTCACAGCAGCACAATTTACAATAGCCAAGTGCTGGAAGCGACCTAGGTGCCCATCAGTTAATGAATGGATCAAAAATCTAGGGTACATTTACACAATAGAATTCTATGAGAAAGAAAGAAGGAGCCCCTACCCTTTGCAACAGCATGGATGGAACTGGAAAGCATTATGCTGAGTGAAATAAGCCAGGTGGTAAAAGACAAATGCCATATGATCTCACCTTTAACAGGAACCTAAACAACAAAACAATCAAACAAGCAAAATATAACCAAAGACACTGAAATAGAGAATAGGCCAACAGTGTCCAGAGGGGAGAGGGGAGGGAATTTCAGGGGAACAGGGGAAGGGTTTACAGGAATAAGTATGAAAGACACATGGACAAAAACTAGGGAGGGTGGAAATGGGAGGGAGGGGGAAGGTGGGTGGGTGAGCTGGGTTAGGAGTTAAAGACAGAAAACTGTAGTTGAACAACAATTAAAATAAAAAGAAAGTTTAAACAAAAAAAGAAGTACAAGTAGGTAGTTACAGAATAGCCATGGGGATATAAAGCACAGTATAGGAAATGGAGTAGCCAAAGAACTTATATGTATGACCCATGGACATGAACAATGCTGGGGGGATTGCTTGAGGGAGTGGGAGGTGCTGGGTGGAGGTGGGAAAAGGGAGAAAAATTGGGACAACTGTAATAGCGTAATCAATAAAATATAATTTAAGAAAATAAAGTACTTATAATTTAAAAAACATAATGGTATAGTGTGCAATATGTTTTCACAAAAACAGATAGCAAAGTATGTTCCCATATTTCACTTGTACTTATTTTTAAAATTTGGTAATTTGTGTACAGGTTTTCAAATAATACTGTATGTAGAATTAATGATATTATAGTATTTTTAAGTTTTGAAATACTCTCACACAAAAAAGTAAATGTTAATAACAACAAAGAAAATATCTTGATATGAACTGCTTTCATGGTGGTTAATCTCTTTTTCCAGAACATTTAATTCATCAAAGATTTATCATACTGCATCTTGTTCTCCCTTGGGAACACCAAAGTTTGTATGGGTGTGACTGAATTATATTCCACAAAAGGTTATGTAATTATCAAAGTTAATAGATGAGACTACACTTATTACCCTGACAGCATGTGAAAAAGAACATAAAAATCAAAGATTCAAGGAGTAATCAAGATGGAAAAATCATAGAAATGTTGTAATACATCTCAGTCATATCAATGAAGAAATTGAAATGTAGAGAAAAATGATGTCCCCAGTCCTGCTTTATGTGTTGCTGATTATACTGGTTTAGTAATAAGGATCTAGGTAATTTAAAATGAGTTACTTTTTAGCAAATTAAGCATTTTTCACTGAGCGCATGTCTACATACAGTAAAAACTAATAGTGCATTTTTATTAAAAATTTATGTTTTTCATGCTGCTATTCCTTTAGTTATTTCGAAAGTTCTTTGTGTATGTAGCTGAGATAATTTTTCAAATATTTTATTTTTAAACAAATTATGATATTTTTCTGAGGAACTTGAGAAGCCTTCCTCACATTCTTGTGTAACTTAAATTTATTTTTTAAAAAGATTTTGTTTATTTACTTTTAGAGTGGGGAAGAGAGGGAGAAAGAGAGAGAGAGAGAAACATCAGTGTGTGGTTGTCTCTCGCGCCCCCTACTGAGGACCTGGCTAGCAACCCAAGCATGTGCCCTGACTGAGAATCGAACAGGCAATCCTTGGTTCACATGCTGGCACTTAATCCACTGAGCCACACCAGCCAAGGCTGTGGCTTAAATTTAAAAAGGAGGCCCCAATTTGAGTTTTTCCTTTTATAGTGTAATGGAACTGATCTATTCTCAGGGAAATTAGCCTTCTTCTTAAATGTCTGTCTACTTCTGACAACAAAGGGAACTGGAGATGTGTGAGAATATATATGCTCTTTCAAAATTGTGGTATTCTCCCATCATATAGGAGATGGGATGACAGTATCCAGAGGGGAGAGGGGAGGGAATTTCAGGGAAAAAGGGAGGGGATTATAGGAACAAATATAAAAGACACATGGACAAAAACTAAGGGGGGTGGAAATGGGAGGGAGGTGGGGAGCACTGGGCGGGGGTGGCCTGGGATGGGAGTAAACGACAGAAAACTGTACTCGAATAACAATTAAAATAAAAATTTTAAAAAAAGTACCAGGATATCTGCAAAGAACACTCTTGTCAAAATGAATTTTATATGAAGCTTAATTTAATGAGAAGTTTTTATGGGGCATAGACATGTCTGGCACTTTCTTTTTTCATTGCCAACCAGTTGTATTAATCATGGAGCAGGTAGATTTCAGGCACAGCTACCTGTCCATTAGGATTGATTTCCAGGACTTCAGCAGACTTTACCTCCAAAAATTCCTTCAGCACAGAATCAATTACACGAAGAATGTCATGTATTTAACTTCAAATCCTGCCAAGTGAAATAGGCATTCTAATTAATAGGAGTTGGTGGCGGGATATATTTTGTATCATGTAATACTAATTAGAACAAAATGTCATCGTCCTATCATTCTAGCATGAAGTTTAAACAAAGTCCTTATTATTTGGCCAGTGGTAGAAAGGAATTAGCAATAAGGTGACCTTAATCACAAAAGATTGGGCAGAACTACAAAAGCCTCCTAAATTCAGAGCAAGTGTCAGTCCAAAAGACACTGCTGGATTATTACTCCCGAGTCCACACGGTGGATTTTCAGTTTTGTTAAGGAAGGTTATCTGTAGTCATTCCAGTAGATCCTGAGGTGCTGTTACTTCTTAGATAGGCAGTTTTCACTTTCTGAGTTCTAACTTGCATGAATTTGCCTTTTGCTTTTCTGACTCTCCCTGGTATCAGAAAGGGTGTTCAAGCTCAAAGAAGAGTTGAACAGGAGATTCTGTTTCCTGAAGGATTCACAAATGTATTACCTCACTCAGTCCTGGACTAGCTCAAAGCAAATATTTCATAATAGATCCTTTGAGAAATTGCAATTTCTAAATGTTAATACTTCAAAATTGAAATAAAAGATTGTTAGAGATCCTTTGAAGAGACTGCAATTTTAAATATGTCTGCTCCCATTCTCACAAACAGAGGTTTTAAAAAATTCTTTCTAAAGTCTTCCTTCAGTTTCTAATGATATGTTGGTTTAGATACCCAAACAACTATGAATGGTTTTAAAAAAAACATGAATGAAATACATGAAAATAATTGAATAGATCGCTGAGCTGACAAGAAAAAATTCCAACTTTAAAACAGAGTGAAAATGGTGAAACCGAAAGATGAGTGTTGGAATTAGTCTTTGAGGTGAGGATAACTGCAGAAGCATGGGAAATCAGAGCTTTTTCTTTGTTGCTGAATCAGGATTAGAAGACAAGGAAAAAACTACAGTCTGCCCATGTCAGAGAGTCTAAAAAGAGGGCTACATCCTCACTCTGATAATAAATGAGAAATAAGCATGTGACACAGAAGAAGTTGACAACCCAAGAACAAGGAAATATATCTACCTTGATTGTAGTGCCTAAAATATCTATGGTAAACACTTAAATGATTGTATATGAAGGGTGTAAATTGCAATTTATTCAAATAAAACAACTAAATATTGTAAAAGGCTTAATCAATCAAAAACAAGACAGAAAGGAAAAGATACAAAGAATGACCCAAAGTGGGATGTGTAGAAAACATAATTAAGAGTACAAATAAATTGAGGAGATAATCATAATAAATACATATGGACAAGATATTCAGTTAAAAGTAAAAGAAATTCAGTCCTGAATTTATTACATCGAGTGATATGTCATGTATAAAAAGCACCCTTGCAATATTAGGATACAGAAGTTTGAAAGTCAAAGGGTGGAATCATACATAGCAAGCAAATGCTAACAAAAATAAAAGCTGATATAAATAAACGAATAACAAGCAAAATAGACTTGATAATTTCTGTCTGATGGCTAGTGATGCTGGCCATCTTTTCATATGTTTCTGGAGCCTTTGTATGTAAAAAATAAAAGGAAAAAATAGACCTGAACACAAAGATGTATTATTTGAAATAAAGAGGATTACATCATAATGATAAAAGTTTCAATTCACCAAGAAGACCTGCAAATTCTATCAAAACAAGTACACTAAGAATTTACAGCCATTAAAGGGAAAATAGACAAATACATCAATATAGTTCTCTTAATAATGGATAGACCAAAGATATGAACATTGGTAAAAATACAGGAGATTAACAAGCTTCATTTAACTGACATGTATAGGACACTAAACTAAAAATTTAATTCTCATTTCTTTTCAAGAACACATGGAATACTTAAGGAAATTGTTCATGTATTAGGTGATAGAACAAGTCTCAACAAAGTTCAAGGGAATTCCGTAATACAGATCATATTCTTTGACCACAGTGCAACTTTTAAACAACCAGTCATTGGATCAAATAAAAATAATAATGGGCAATGCAAATATTCAGTGTACATGTGTGAATGTTATATACCTCAATAAAGCCATTCAATATAGTTAAGCTCTCAATACAAGCATAAATTATCTTTAGATTACAATTTTTCTAATTAAAATCATAATAGATTCACAGTGTGATGCAGAGTAATTCTAGCATGCATATGTAAGAGAAATAGACAATAGTCTGAAGAACAGAACAGAGATTTGACCCAGGTTGATATAAGAGCATTAAAAGCAATGGTAATTAAGGCATAGATTTGGTATTATAACATACATCCTGATAGAAAGAATGGAAAATGTAGAAATAGGGAAAGGGTGCATTATTCAACAATACACTAAGAAAATTTGTATTCTACATGGAAATGCAAATTAGATTTTTACTCTCATATACTATAAAAATTGAGTTAGATTAGATACTTAAGTATAAAAATAAACATAAAACATTAAAATTTAGAAACAGTATAGAAAACAATTTTTATGAACACTGGGTAGGGAATAATTTTTTTACACAAGACTGAAAATCCATAGCTAGAAAACAAATTATCTGAAAACTGAGGACATTTGAGTAACAAGAGACACTGGATAAAGAATACAGATTTAGGGTACATACCCAGAGAAGTCATTTCCAATTTGTATAACTGATAAAGGAATATCTATCTATCTGTCTGTCAATAATTTATCTCTCCCTCTCTCTCTCTCTATATATATATATGTACATACTTATATACACATATATATCTGATATGTATATGTATTATCTAATATATATTACATATACATACATATATGTATATAGTCATATGTGTATGTATGTGTGTATATATATATATATTCAGTGAAAAAATAGCAAAATAGACAAGAAAAGAACAGTGAATGCTAGTTCCCAGAAGAAAAAAAATCCAACAGATATTTAAAAAAGTATATTAAAACTTATTAAAAAGAAAGTCTGAGAAATCAAGTGACATGAAGTATATATGACAAAAACAATTATCATACATTGCTGACTGGAGTACACATTCATGCATATATTTTGGAAAACCATATGACATTATCAAACAATTTGGGTAGTGCAGATAATGATGAGCAATTCAGCTACTAGGTATAAGTCCTAGACTCTTACCCTTTTGCTCCAGGAATAAAATACAACAAAGTTCAGCATACAACCTCAAGATCTGCTCTGTGCTTTGGGAGTGGGTAGATCAGTTTGGACATCATTGATTGGCTCTCTTGATTTCCAGCTCTTGAATCAGCCAATGAAGCACTAGCAGATACTGAAAGCTTTGAAGGAGGCTGAGGTTTGTGTATTTATTCCTGTGTTATCTCCCTGCAAGATCATCCTGAATTGGCTGTAGTTTGCCTCTATAAAGACTGCAGTTCTTGTCAAGCAGCCCTTCCCTTCTACCTTCTCTATATCTACCTTCTCCGGATTTGTGCTAGTGGCTTCTCTCCCATCCTATTGCTTCCCCAGTGAACATACTGTATTTGAATTAACAAGCATTAAGGATATATAAGTAGATGAGCTACCACTAATCTAACAATGAACAATAAAATAAAATAAATAAATAAAACAAAAAACTTTACTCCTGAAAAGGACAAAAGGAATCTCTTGTTAAGTCCTTCCCTCCTTTATTTTTACATTCTCATTTTAGAGAAAATTTTTGAGTTCCAAAAATTATGTGACTTGTCTAAGATGGCATAACTGATTAATGATGATGTGAAGTCTCCAAGGTAGAATAATGCACTATAAGATTAAGTTTCCTAGTCTAGCCACACAGTTAATTTTTAAAGCATCTTCATGGTATTTGTTTCATGGTATAAACACTCAGCTTATGCATATTCAACACATTCAGAGAAAATATTCATTTCTTGGGCAACCAAAATATTTTTGGCCAGTTTTTTGATTGGAGACATTTTTGCTGCTCACCTGAAATTTATTTCTCTGCATGTTCCATTTCTTCATTCCTTTTTAACCCTTTGAAACCAAAAGGAACAAGCCTTACTTTGCTTCCACATGACTTTCACATATTTTAATCATGATTTCAACAACTTTATTTAGCCCCTCCCCACTCCTCAGTCACTTTTTCTAGGTAGGGGTATGATGTCCCTTCTACATCTCCTTTTTCTCTGCAGAGGGCTCCATATTCTTCAACCTGTACCTTTCTAACTACTAAATATTATTCCATTAGTTTAGGTGTATACTCTTGATATAGCCCATGGATTGGGTTCCTTCTTTTATTTTCATGATTATCATTATTTTGTCAGGACAATTCTGACTATCTGCTTCCCTTGCTCACTTGTGTAAATATATCCATAAGATAAAATGTTAGCTATTGAATTGCTGGATCAAAGCATTTGTGAATTATTCAGGGGAAACGTCCATATTTTAACCCAGTCTTTTATCTGCCAGTTATATTTGTTGAATTTTGCTTTCATGTGACAATTTGTGAGCTATTTGAAAACAAGAGTATGCTGTAGTGGAAATCAGTACCCTGAATGTTATGAATTGGGTGTATAACAGGGCCCTTGTGGTTTTGAGAAGGTATCTAGGGCAAAGTGTCTTCAATTATAAAAAGATGGGTCATTTCATCAATGACACTCTTTCTGTCCTCCCTTCATGGCACTTTATAGTTTGTACTGATGTTCATTATGCATTAATTTATTTGATTTTTAAAATGATCTTCACATGCATTTTCACTGTTTTATGTTCTCCCTTCTCTATCAGTATGGCTTTTCAAAGACCTTTTATTTGTTTATTTTAATTTTTAAAATTTAATCTGTATTGTATTTTTTCTATTACCTTTAATCCTCTTGTATCTCCCACCCCCCACCCCCACCCTGCCAGCAATCACTATACTGTTATCCATGTCCATGAGTCCTTTTTCCTTTTTGGTCAATCCCTCAACCCTCTAACATCCCCATTCTCCCTAGCATTGCTTTTTGGCATTTTGGCTAAAGTCAAGTGTAGTATCTGTTCAAAGACCTGTTAAAATGTGGTACTAGAAATGAACACAAAACTTGTGATCTATCCAGTGTGACAAATACAAAACAGTGAGATACCAGCTCACTTTTTCTTGAGACTGTAGTTCTATTAGTGTAGACTTATGCTGCATTAGGATTTTGTTTTTCTTTGTTTTTTTTTAGTGTTTTATTTGCGTTTTTTACAACTTTGTTTTGCTGAACTTCTTGAGAGTTGAAACTTTAAATTCTTTGACTTGTCAGTCCATGTTTTCCTTACTTCATATGTTCATTAATTAGTATTTTAAATTAAATTACAATACAATATATTTATCTTGCTTGATTTTCATTTGGGGGATCTGGTATATATAATAATTTCAGTATGTTTGGTATGTTTTGAATGTTGCTTTTGCTGCCAATTATATTATTATTAGTGTTAGCTTTTATTCTCTGTGAATGTTATTTCACATTGTAGGGGAGGAAAAAGTTTTCTTCAAACCTCCTAGGACTCCTGGCCTGGTCTAAAAATTAAACTTGACAAAGACATATGAACAGGAGAAAATCATACACATTTACTTAATTTAAATTTTACATCACATGAGAGCCTTCCTAAGGAAATCAAGACCTGAAAATCTGAGTATTTTTATGCTAGGTTTGATGAACTGTGGACAGTCATGTAGAAATATGATAGGTCAAAGAACATGAGAAAAGTATAGCAACATGGGGGTACACAGCAAGTCAGCTTCATTTGGATTCTTCTAAGCATCTCTTTGGCTTCTTTCATATTCTAAAGCTTTAGTAGGCAGTTACCAGGGTTCAAGAAACTTTTCGTTGATTAGCTGATGCAAATATTGCTATTAGAATTAATATAAATTAAAATTAAAAAGAGATTGTTTCAATATCCTTTATTCTGTTCACATTCTCCAAATTCTTAAATGAGAATATAAGTAATGAAACATTTTTGAGAGCTCAAGATCAGAAGTTGAAAAACTTGAATGGAATATCAAGATAGGTATTGACTAACTTTGTGCCCTGGACAAGATCTTTCACCCCTTTGGACATCTTATTATTTTTTAATAAACTGAGAACCATCATAATATATCTTCATGGGGTTATTTTATGGGTTAAATAATGTAATTCAATTAATATGTTTTGACTCAGCAAAGTAAGTATTCTACACATGTAATTTATGAATATTAACATTAATACTACTATTATTTTCATTATATTGAAAAGTTACATGAATAAGAATGACATCTGTTTGTTTGCACAAATAATTTTAAGATTCAGTGGTAAAGTTTATAAAAACCTAAACCTATGTAGACAAAAGTCCAGATCATTAAAGTTTGGGTCCTGTAAACACAATGAATGAATTAAGTCTTGAAACTTAAATATCTGTTGGGATCTGAGCTTGATAACAGGTATAATTTTCACCCATCAGTCTGAAATGTCAGACTCAGCTGGGTTAGAATAATATAAGGCTTTTACACAGTAGTGAATGACTTCAACATTCCAGCAATAAGGTAAGACAGTTACATGTCTCTTAAAACTTCAAGATGTCTAAATCTTACTATGGGTATATTTCTATATAATAAAAACCCACAACTGCTATCAAGTTGTATGTGTAGGGGTGGAAAACTTTCCCCTTCTTCCCTTCTAGGTTCTTTGGCTGGTCTAATAATTAAATTGACATAGCTTAATAGGAGTAAACCAAATTTTGTACCTATGGGAACTCCATGAAACAATGAGACTCCTTAGCAATCAAGTAACTGAGGTTTATACAACCATCCTGAGCTAAGGTGAAGGGGGTAAGGGTTTGGGGACTCAAAGGGGAGAAAGACAATTTTCAGGAAGATGAGAAGAGTAAATGTTTGGAATGTTTGGTAAACAGATGTTGGCCATGCCATGAAGAGAAATCTCTCTGATGTAGACAGTTCTCTTTGATAATAACTGTCTTCCTAGTACAGGACCCTTATCTAAATTCTTATAAGTAGTTAAGAAAGAGGTAGAAAGTTCTTTCTGAGGCTTGCAGGCCTCAAATAGTCTACAGCTCAAAATAATCCACATATCAAAATGGCACATTCTGGGATAGTGTCTTCTGCTCTCCTTCATGGGAAATAAAACACAACCTATAAATTAATTCTTATGGCAAATATAGGCTTTGTATGTTTTTAATCCTCACAGAAGGATTTGTTTATTGATTTTAGAGAGAGAGGAAGGGAGGGACAGAAAAAGAGAGAAACATCGATGTGAGAGAGGAACATTGATTGGTTGCCTCTTGTACATACCTTGACCAGGGATCAAACATGTAACCTAGGTATGTACCCTGACTGGGAATCAAATATACAACCTTTTGGTGTATGGGACAATAGCCCAACCAACTAAGCCACCCAACCAGGGCTATAAGCTTTGTATTTTGAACAACAAATATATCTAGGATATATCTAGGTCTATCTTATAATTCTCTCTCTTAGCATTTCTTTTTACTAACCACTAAAATACAGATATGTGTAGACAGATTAAGACAATCTCCCATTTCATTCATGATAATAAAGAAAGAAAGAAAGTTTTTAACAAGATTAATAATTATTGAAAATACAGTAAATTAAAAACTTATTTCAAAGGGAAGACCATGGGATTAATTATACATAGTTATACTCTACCATTCATTAGAAGAAATTATGGTTTAAAAATGCATATAGTTTCTACTCTGTAAAGTGATAGTAGGTATTATAACCTGGTATGGATTTCTTATAGAAGAGAACAAATACCAAGTATGCTGTGGCAATTCCATATATACATGTGTGACAAGACATAGAGATCCTTTGAGCTTGTGAGACTTCCAAAGACTCTAAAATAAAACCCAATTAATTGTGTATTTGATATTAGGTGGTAACATAAGCTTCATTTATTGAGACTGGGGCAAGAAATGTAATTATCCCTGTCATTTTAAGCAAATTTCAAGAGATATATTAGTTAATCAAGAAGAATTGTTGGTCCAAGTGCCATAATTTCAAAAGGAAATGGGAGAATGTGGTTAAGGGCAGACTTTCACAGGTGTGAGGTAATATCTTGTACTTTTGATTTGCATTTCCCTAATACCTAGTGAAGTTGAGCATCTTATCACATATCTGTTGGCCATTTGTATGTCTTCTTGGGAGAAGTGTCTGTTCAGGTCCTCTGCCCATTCTTTAACTGGATTGTTTGTGTGTTTGGTGTTGAGTTGTACGAGTTCTTTATATATTTTGGATATTAACCCCTTGTTGGAGCTGTTGTTTGCAAATACCTTTTCCATTTAGTTACTTGCCTTTTTGTTTTGTTGGTGATTTCTTTTGCTGTGCAGAACCTTTTTAGTTTGATATCATTCCATTCATTTATTTTTTGCCTTTACTTCCCCAGCCTTTAGGGTCAGATTCATAAAATCCTCTCTAAGACCAAGGTTTCTAAATTTAGTATCTATGTTTTCTTCTATGTAATTTATACTGTTGTCCTGTCTATGAGTTGTTTGTTTGTTTTTCTTATTTGTTCATTTGCTGCTTTTAGTTTTATATGCCACATATGTGTGAAATCATATGGTTCTTAACTTTTTCTGTCTGACTTGTTTTGTTTAACATGCTATTCTGAAGATCCATCCATGTAATTGCAAATGGCAGTATTTCATCTTTATTATGGCTGAGTAGTATTCCATCGCATATATGTACTACATCTTCTTTATCCAATTATCTATCAAAGGGCATTTGGGTTGTTTCCATGTCTTGGCCACTTTGAATAATGCTGCAGTGAACATTGGGATGCATGTATCTTTGTAAATAAATGTTCTCAAAGATTTGGAGTAGTTAGGGGGTAGTAAAGGGTAAAGGAGGTCAAATATATGGTTACAGAAGGAGATTTGACTTTAGGTGGTGGGCACACGATGCAACATATAGATTATGTATCACAGAATTGTACGTTTGAAACATATATAATTTTTAACCAATGTCACCCCAATGAATTTAATAAAAAATAAGCAAAGAAAGCACAGCTGAACATTGAACACATTATGCTAAGTGAAAAAGCTAAAGACAAAAGGTCATATATAATATGCTTTAATTTATATGAAATATCCAGAATAGGAAAATCTATAGAGACAAAGTAGGTTGCCAAGGGTTAAAGAAAGGAGGGAATGTGCTATCATTGCTTTATGGGTATAGAGTTTTTTGTTGGGATGATAAACTCTTTTGGGGAGCTAAAGAAAGGTGGTGATTGCACAACATTGTTAATGTACTAACTGCCACTGAATTGTTTGCTTTGAAATGGTAAATTTTACATTATGTGAATTTTACCTCAATGAAAATTCTAAAGAAGAGCAGACTATAAGAATTTCTTTTGCATGGGACAGGTATCCAAAATATATTTCTTGGTTGAATAAAAGGTATTAATAAAGAAAAGCAGGGGTTGGTGAGATCGAGTTTTTAAAATGACGTCAAATTTAGGTGAGATGTGAAGCATACACACAAACAGACACAAACACACACAGACAGTTATGTGGCTATCCCAGATCCTGGCAAGCCTTGTCCCCTCCAGTTACACATCATCCAAACTTTGACCTCCAATCTCCTCTACAGAGTTTGTAGATCTCCAATCTGGAGATTCAGTTTCATCACTCATTTCTGAGCCAATCTTGCCTACGTATAAGAGCCGTATCCTCTGAAACAAACGACATTTAGGTTTAGTTTTACTATCCTCACCCTAGTACGGCGTCATTCTGAGGCCCACAATATCTCACCTCACTTTATTGTTTCATTTAGGAGGACTTAGATCATAGTTTTGCATGAGGGAACAGTTTTCTCATTTTCCTGTAATTTTTAAAAGAGAACTTTTCTTTTTTAAAAAAGATTTTATTTATTTATTTTTAGAGAGGGGGGAGGGAAGAAGAATAAAGGGAGACAAACATGAATATGTGGTGTGCCCCCTACTGGAGACCTAGCCTGCAACCAAGGCATCTTCCCTGACTGGGAATTGAACCAACAAGCCTTTGCTTTGCAGTCCAGCACTCAGTCCACTGAGCCACATCAGCCAGGGCTAAAAGAGAATTTTTCAAATGAATTATTTAGAGGGGGAAATTGGACCCTGCTTTCTGAAACTTCTGGTCACTTGTCTGGAGTCCTGCTTCATATTGAAATATCAATACTGTCTATCCAACCAGCTTCTGTAAATGCATAACAGGACAGTCCCTTGGAGAATGACATTGGATCTATTGACTATTTCTTCATAACTTTTGGTCCTCTGATCACCCATACAACCAGATTAGTAATCATGTTTCTCATACTCTGCAAATATATACACTATCAAATAGCCAGTTAGAAACTGTTGACTCAACCTAAAAATGGTTATTACTCTAAAAGAACTTCTCAGACTAGTCATACTGGTTCCAACTGTTCAAGTCTTCTTTTCCTTTCCCCATAACTTTGCAACTCAGATTCCAAAATACTTTATGGTGTAAAGAAAATTTAGGTAAAACCTAATATAATAAAATTAACTTCTGACTTTTCTCCTCTGTTGAGAAGAATTTATGGGACTCTATCTAGTCTGATACTTGAGTGACTACACGTGAAATCAACCTTGATTTTAGTGTAGATTGTTATCTGATCCTTGAAAGCGGGTATTTATCTTCTACTTCTTTTCTAGTAACAAGATTCACATTCTTAAATTCTTCCCAATTGTCTCTCAAGAATGAGGCCCTCTCACCAAGAAATTGTGAATCTCCATCGGTTCTGTATCAGGCACTTTTGACTTAATAATGCAAATTACTTTCTGTCTGAGATGTCTTGGAGAAATACCTAGGAATGGAATTGCTAGCTACTTTTAAATTTTCCTTTGCATCACTATGTTTCTGAAATTTTATTATGACAGGTTTGTGTGTGTGTGTTTGGATGTCTGTGTGTGCACCATGCTAGTGATTCACTGAGGTTCTTGAATCTTTAGATTAAGTTTGGAAGAACTGACAAAACTTCAAGTAAGTCTCAGCTCCATGATCTACCAGTTATGGTATGATTTCTATACACAATAAGAGTAATTTTTTACAAATGAAAAATTCCTTTAATAGCAAATAATAGATAGATAGATATAGGTAGATGATATACACACTTACACCCCTTATTTTTTGGACCATAAGACACACCTAGGTTTTAGAGAAGGAAAATAGGAAAAAAAACTTTGAAGCAAAAAATGTGGTAAAATATTTAATAACATAAATAACATGATATTTCATCAATGTAAATATAAACAGAACTCAACAGCAGCATTAACAACCATTATTCCTCCCAATTTTGGGGGAAGAAGTGTTTCCTATAATCTGAAAAATACGGTATGTGTGTACACACACACAGATATAGATATATATTTTGCACCATCCATCAAGATCTCAAGAACATGCTGTTAGAATAATTTTCAGACATGTTGGTCAGTGAGATTCATAGATGTAGTAGTTACAGGAGTGGAAAGTGGTTTTGGCATTTAATTTCAATGTTCTTAAATTCTACTTTTTTTCATTTTATCGCCTATTATTCTTGTAATAACTGGCAGTCTTAAGTGATTTTGTGACCTTTTGCTTAAAGGAAAAGATATCTGTCTCCATCTTCATGTTGAGATAATCTGATGTTTAAATAATGTAACTTATGAACCAGAAATCTCTTATTCTATTAGATCACTGAATCCAAAGGAAATCAATACCTAGTGACACTGTAGCACATTGCACTAACTCATGCCAAGCTTGTTTTTCCAAGAGGTTCATATTTCCAGAATGTAGCTTAGAAATATGAAAATGTTTTTAAAGATCTGAGCATTTGGAATCAAAGTCATACTTATCCTTTATCCTTCAATAATCCTAACGTAAAGAAAATCCTTTCATACCTTGTTTCCTCTTTTTTTTTTCAATATTTTTCTCTGATGTTTGGTTTTCAGATTGTTTTTCTTAGGAACCTTAGGCGATCATGAAGCTGCAGCTCAAATATTGGCACACTGATGATTGTCAGAAACAACTGCTAAACTGAAAGTCCATAAGATATTAAAATCAATTATAATGTTTTGAGAAAAAGCAATATAGCAGAGCAATGTGGGTCCATTTCGGGTGAGGATAAGGCATAGGTGGCAAACACAAGGCCCATGGGCTGAATCCAGCCCAGCACCTTGTTTCTATCCCGCAGCAGCACTGAGCTCCTTGCCCCTAGTTAAGGAGTAGTTACATTCATACAGTCCTAAAATTACATTTGCCCCTTTGAAGGCAACCGTGAGGCTGATGTGGCCCCCAATGAAAATGAGCTTGACACCCCTGGAGAAGGAATCACACATATCCTAACCCCCTTCAGTTATCACTGCTGTTAAACAATGATAAAATTAATTGATGCACATCCTTTTAATCTTTATTTTTACAAACACTTCACAATGGGTTTTGACAGATATTTGAAGTCACCATAATATTGCTAAAATGCCTCTTAGATTGCATTTTAAATATCTGACTTTAGTAATTAAAGGGTAAATTTGAATTATCTAGACAACTCATTTGGCTGAGTGGAATTACTCCTGTCTTTATGGGTTTGACAGCATAGAACATTTCATGTTGCTTGGTTGTAGCTGAGGAATGATGCACATGATAATACCCTTTCCGTGTGTTAGACGCAATGCACTGAAGGACTAGGCTGTGAGAAAAGCACCTCTGCTGGAAGCAATGCCAGCAGCTTAGAAAGGCTTTAGTCCTCTTATCTCTGTCTTCCACACAAAGCAAACAAAAATATCACTGCCTTTCAAAATTGTCTTTTGTGTGTGGGGTTGCCAAATGGCATGTTGTTTGTCCTTCATTTTGTGATGTATCAGATGCTAGAGAAACATTTGGTGATATTTCTAGATGTTGTCCAGTCTAACTCTCTCACTTGATAAATGAGGAAAAAGACCTAGAAAACTCAGGATATGTCTTCATGTGCTTATTAACTATGGATGGAACTCAAATCTATATTTCTTCACTTCCAGCTTCTGTTTTTTCCATATTACTATGACTTTAAGTGGACACTTTGAGCAATACCAACTGATATATCCAGTTGATATTGTTCCACAAGGCTAAGATACTGCAGAAAGAGATTCTTTGCTACCCATGCAGAAACAAAGCTTTGTTCGATTGAACTGAATTAAGTCCTTTTCACCTGCTCCAGCCTAGATTGGGGTTTATTTCCTGGTTCTATTCAATTTAAAGTGGTATCTCTGAAGCTTCATCACCAGCCAGAGTTCATAGTGACTGCATTGACTGACCAGGAGCAGCATCAGGCAGTTAAAGTGTGCTGGGAAATTTCCATGCAATAACTAACTCTTTTAATCATGTCATCTTGGACCATTATTATTGCCACCCTGCCCCCACCTAGAAGTATCCTCCTAGATATCTAAGTCAAAGTATACAAACCTCATCAAGTGACCTCAGCATGCAGGTAGGGCTGGGTGGGTTGGATCTGGCAATGGCAATCTGAGGTCTCTCAGCAACAAGGTGTCTGGTTAGTAGAGGTCACTATTTCTTTAAATTCACACTACCCAGTCATGTGGATTCAATGCATATTGACTTATAATTAAGCCCTTCCATATTTGGACCTTACTCTTTGTATTGTGATAAAGCTTTAATGTTGCTGAGTTCTTTGTATTGAGTCTGTCATTTAAACATCATAAGATCTCCAAGAAATGGTCATATTTCCCCCAGTTTAGAGAGGTCAGTACACTTGTCCTAAATCACACAGCTATTCATTGTCAGAGACAAGGATTTAGCCTAGATCTGTCTGGTTCAAGCTTTTCCACATACCACACTGCTTCTTGTGTAAATCAGAAAATGTCAGAAGTACAGCAAATATGCTAAGTGTATTAGAGAATTTCACAATTCAATGGAGGGGAATAATGGAGCTGAGTTCAAGAATATTTACTAATGTGTAGCCCCACTGGAACTAAAGGAGAGTTAAAATAAAATTGTTTCTTGTGTTTAAACATCAAAACTGATTATATTGACAAAGCAACATTTTCCTCCTAGCATTACAAAATGCTATGAAAGAAGTGACATAAATCAAAAAAGATTAAAATATGCACAAATTTGTTGATAAATTAAGTGTGATTAAAACATCAGAAAAACCAACATAATTACAGTGGATGGAAAATCTTAATATTTGGCATGCAAAATAATGACAAAGCAGAAAGCAATGATTATAATAAAGGGAAAGCAAATAATACACAAAAAATAAGTAAATGAAGAATAAGTATGGTATTTAACCCATGAAAAACATAGCTGAATGGCTGCATATATACAGTCTCCCTTGTATATTAGAAAATTACATCCCCAAGACAAACCAAAACTGTAGGTGACCTTAAAGGGGATAAAATATTATAAAAGCAAAGGACAAGTATGCTTGCTGAGGAGAATGACAATTACTTTGGGCTTTTAATTGTATCATGCTGTCATAGTAAACATCCTATTTTTGTTTAAAAAAGAGAAAATATTTCCAGAGACTAAAGGAGTCCTTCAAAATAGATATTTTACAATTCCAGTCAAATATCAAAGGAGTACCTTTATCGTGTACAACATAGCTTCTTTGGCAAAAGTGGGGTATTGACTGAAAGGTGTGTGTGAGTAAAGGGGTATGTGTGTGTGAATTAAATCATATTTTGAATACATTAGTGGGTGTCTTCTAAAAGCCTGCTTAACTGTTCAAAAGTATATTATTACTTTATGATATAAATAAGACACCAATAATTTGACTCTATAAATTTTGGATTTTAAAAACTGCCTTTTATAGTGCAAGACAGGTGTTTATAACAACAGAAATATTCATAGTATTGTTTTTTCTTTTTGCTAATTCATTTATGTCCTTTGTGTAGCATTATATAACAAACAGGATGAAACTATTATAGCAGTTCTTGGAATGGGGCAAGTTATATTTATACATTACAGCTATATGAATAACTATTCTTATTGTGGTTATATATCATTTGTTATAGAGGTGTGAGTAAACAACCAGATGGCCTTATTCTTTTTCCTTTTATGTATAACACACACCTGCAATTCTGAATGGTAGAATTTTCATAGCAGTTGTATCTAAATTTACTTTTCTAGGTTGACTCTTCATATGCCAAGGATTTTTTTAGATGTTAAATATGGACAAGGCCAAGCTAAAGATTCCAAGTGAAATAATCTACCAACTTACTGATTTTTCCTCCATAATGTCATAATGCAATTCATCTTTATAATGTTTTATAAAATGACTCCTCACAGTGCTCTTCCTGCACTACTGGCACTTAGTCAGTAGTGGATAGGCACCTGGTCCCCAAAATACTACCATGCCCACAACTGGCCTGTGTGAAACAAGAGATAGCCTTAAAAATCATAAGTAGGGTAATTAAACCCTTCCACATTTGACTCCTGTTAATGCTGATTGACATATCTGACTATTTACTTCTGCATTGTGTGACATAGACTCTGAAATGTTAAATTATACATTAATGTAGGAATTCTCAAGACAGGCTGTACTTTGGAATCACAAGAAACACATTTACCTGAATTGCTCCCTGCCTTACAAAAGACAAAATTTGGGTATGGGGTCCTGGTACAAAACTCTACAGGTATACTAAGTGTGTGCTCATGATTGGCAAATGGCTCTAGACTTTCATTTTTCTCTATCTCCTGACATTTAACCTTTAAATTTAGACGTAGACGGTATGTCAAATATCCCTGAATTTAGATAGGTAAACATTTTATTTGTTTGGGTCCTATTCAATTGTTTAGTTAATTTAATTTGGTTTTAGTTTCTACTTTCTCTCTTTGTTTGTTCTCCCAATGCCTAGTTTTCTAGGAAGGAAGGAAGGAAGGAAGGAAAGAAGGAAGGAAGGAAGGAAGGAAGGAAGGAAGGAAGGAAGGAAGGAAGGAAGGAAGGAAGGAAAAAGGGAGAAGAAAGAAAACTAAAAACAAACTTTCATTCATCAGTATATTTTGTTGCATCTCAAAATATAATCATCCCCTGGATTTTCTGTCATCTCAAAATTAGGAAAACAAACAAACAAAAAACAAAGCCTGATGCTTGCATTGAGAGTTTATTGTTGTTAATTTTTGTTTGTAATTGAGCATTCTATAAATATATTAAGAGCCTCACAGGCAGTATCTTAAAAATTAAAATTCTAGCTATCAATCTTTATATGCAGTGGGCTTGGTGGTATTGCTAAATAATGCTGGGTATCATTTAAACATATGAAGGATTTTACTGATAGTTTCAGGCAGAAGTGTTGAGTCAGAATGTTTGAGGCTGGCAAAGGAACTAGTATGCTATTCAGGTGTGACCTTAACACTTTTGAATCCCAAGGCCTGGTTCACATTATTGAATCACTGTTCCAGAGGCAAAACGGCATTCAGTATTAAAAGCATTAATATTTTATTCTTTGCCTCCTAGCTAAAACATTTCTCCTACCACTGTGTACCATAAAGTCATGCTGATAAAGGGTGGACAGGTGTAGGCATATTATTCGGTTCACTTCTTCTTAGTTAATTACCTTTATGGTTCAAATACTGAGTGATAATAGGAAAGCATGATAAATAGCTCTCCATTAAAATGCTTTGATTATTATAAAAAATGACTTACTTTCTGCCAACCAATTCTCAGCATATTATTTACCCCATAGGATGTTGTCCCCAAACCAAGACATAGATATTTTTCCTTATCAGAGGGATATGTGGTAATGGCTCAAACTAGTTATGATGTGCCAATAAAATATTTGATACAATTAGCAATTTAACATGTAATATACTTTTAACTATTCATTTAGTTAAGAAAATAAATTTCAGATTTAATTTCTACATGCATTTTGTTTTATACTTATGTATTATAAAAGTATAGAAAACATGTCTGTCCCGTAAAATTTATTAATATTGCTAAAAATGGTTTTATGTATTAGGATTTGGGAGTGCCACTTTTTTGTTGTATAGATACATTTTTTTTCATAATTTTTCATGTGAGTAGAAGTAGTATTGATCATAGTATGTGTAAACTGAAGAATTAGGATGGTCTTCTTGAAGGAAGAACACTGGTCAGTTTTGGAGAATTTTGAAGGACAAAAGGTGAGTTGTCTTGAGCAGAAAAATGGCTCCCCAAATATATCCATGTCCTAATACCCAGAACCTGTCAATATGTCATGTTTCATGGCAGAGGAGAATTAAGGTTTTTAATCAGCTGACCTTTAGATAGGGCAAGTATCCTGTGTTACCCAGGCAGGCCCAATGTCATCTCAAGGGTCTTTGTAAGTGGAATTGCAAACAGAAGAGGACAGTTAAAGAAGGAGTCGTTAGAGATCAGAGAGGTGCAACTTTGCTGGCTGGGAAGATAGAAGAGGGGAACCACAGGCCAAGAAATCCAGGTTGCCTCTGAAAGCTGGAAAAAGGAAGGGAATATATATTTCCTCTTGAGTCTCCAGAAGGAACATAGCCCTGCTGAAAACTTCAGTTTAGCCCAATGAAACCTATGTCATACTTGACCATAGAACTGTAAGATATAAATTGCTATTGTTTTTAAGTCAACAGGTTTGTTATAATTTCTTACAGCAGCAGTAGAAAATGAGTGCAGGTCTGTTATTCTTTGAAGAGATATCATTCTTCTCCTTTCCGTTAGCCACTTAGTTGGAAGTATGTCCAAGGAAGTACATTTTAAGGTTATGTGAGGAGACAGACTTGGCCCTTGTCTGAATGACCATTATTGGAAAAGGGCACAACTGTTAGAAAGGAGCAGTGAGCTATATTCTGCAAGTGTCTTTAAAAAATCAGAGGCTTCCACTTTGGGCAGTATATAAAAATTCTTGAGAAATAGCTATTCCTACTTTAACAACACGAGCAAGCTGAATAAATGAGACATACATAATTCTTAAGCCTGCAGGAGAAGTGAGAATTTAAATAAATCCAAATAGACTGAATTCCAGAAAGTTGCAAGTTCTTCTTTGAAGACAAAAGCACACATTTGCTTTCACCCTAGTGGAGCAATGGTAAGGAAGAGATCTGCCCTAAATGGAGTTAAGGTAAACCTAGGCAGTTTTTTCACAAACTTTTAATGGGATGAGTGGATTGACATGATGGATTAAAATCCTGAGGTACTCCAGACCCAGAGGGAATCTGCCCTGACCTACTGAAACTTTCCTACTGATTTTCACTGAAGGCAAGGGAATAGCAGACTTAGGCCCCAGAGTAAGGAAAGGGAACTGAGAGTGGGAATCTTTGAGGGGTGTCTGCAGGGTAGGGTATGCTCAAGTTTAGGCAGTGATCATCTGAAAGATAAGCATAGGGCTGGAAAAATGAAAGAATTTACCCTAATACATAATAAATTTTTATCAAATGAACTGCTGCTGACTTCCATTGAGGTCAGGACAAGCACTGGTTAAAAATTCTCTTGGGGCACTGGCTTTCCAAGACAGCTCACCAGCAGCGGCTGAGAGAATTCCCACTGAGTTCAGGGCAGTGGCCCTCTGGAGCCAAGCTGAATCTGGAGACTGGGAAAGAGCAGCAGGGCTGAGAGATATTCTGATGTACAGAATGTTTGTGATGGGTACGGTAAGCAGAGAGAGATGTACAAGAACCAAGAATCGGTCAGTGGAGCCACAAAGCAGAGTGTGATCTCTTCCGATTTGGAGAGATGGCTGTCAGCCTGAAAGGCCCAACAAAAAAGTCCATCATTTTACCAGTGCTCAGATCTCAAATGTCTCTGAAGTAAAATTCCTAAGCCCTGACACAAAATATAGAAAGCCAGGGATGAGGTGAATCTAAGTAAAGTTGATGCAAAGTTCAGACCCCACCTAATAATGGATTAGATTGAATTTGTTACCTAATCTAGTAATTCAAGAAAAGAGGCATATCCAATTTGGGGGATAAATGGTATTATTTTAGTATCTATTGTTTTATACACAATGCGTGACATTAAATAAATAATTATAAGAAAGCAACCAGAAGAAAAAAAAATGACCTGTGATCAAAAGAAAAAAAATATTCCATATAAGCAGACACAGGATGGCCCTGATGCTAGAAATACTAATCGATGACTTTAAAATAACAGGGATAAGTAAGCTAAAAGATCTAGTGCCAAAAGAGAGCAACATATAGAAAAAAATAGAAATTTAAAAACCATAAAATTGTAAATTGTAAGTATTTACAGGGAGTAGAAGCTAATAAGGGAATTATAAAATACCATGAATGAAGAATTCATTCAATGTGCTTACACAGCTGAGGAAAAGATGAGTGATTTTGAAGGCAAGCAGTGGATACTATGCAAATCAAATACAAAGTCTAAAACAAATGGAACAAAGCATCTAGTATTTGTGGCACAGTAGTCATGTTTTTAGAATGCCAGAAAACTATAGAGGGAGAATGGAACAGAAGGAGTATCAGAAGAGGAGATTGCTAAGAACTTTCCAAAAGGGATTAAATATATCCAATCACAGATTCATGGAGGTCAGCAAGCCTCAAACAAGATAAATACAAAGAAAGCACAGCTAGTTATATAATAATAAAACTGCTGAAAACAAAGACAAAATATTTTTGAGCAGCCAGAAAACAAGATATCCATCTATCCAGAGGAATAATGATAAGGATTATGGCACACTTTTTATCATAAACAGTAAAAGCTGAATGAAAATGGAATGGGATATTCAAAGTCTTAACATTATAAAAAGAAAAGAAAAATGAAAAATGGAGGTATAATAAAGATATGTTCAGAGAAAAATATAAGTCAGGGATTCCTCTCTGACTGGAGATCCTACAGATATTAAAAAGATAATGGAGGAGTATCATAAATTATATTATGTCAACAAATTTGACAATTTATTTTTTAATATTTTATTATTTATGCTATTACAGTTGTCCCAATCTTTCTAATAAATTCAACAATTGAGATAAAATGGATAAGTTCCTTAGAAGAATATAACTTACCAAAACTGATATGATATGGGAAAAAATCTAAGCATCTAATGTGCTATAAAAACTGAATTTATAACTAAAATCCTTTATATAAAGAAAAATTGATGCTCTAAAAGCTTTATCAGCAAATTATAACCGTAAATAAAAAAACTTAAAAAAAAAGAATAAAAACTTATACAGACATGGTCAGAAAGTAGAGTAGTGACCACTTCCCAATGCATTCTATAAGGCCTGCATGATCTTTATGTCAAAACCTGACTAGAAGTTAAGACAAATGTCCACAAAATGACCAACAAAAGAATGTTCCTTGCAGCTTTATTCATAATAAACAAAAACTTGAAACAGCCCAAATGTTCATTGGCAGGTGAATATATGAAAGAAGGTGTTATATTTATTCATAGAATACTACTCAGTGACTAAAAGGAATGAACTACTCATTCAAAAAAATAAACAGATGATTCTTACAGACATTATGTTGAGCCAAAGAAGCCAGACATCTAAAAAAGGACATACACACCCTGGCTGATGTAGCTCAGTGGATTGAGCATGGGCCTGTGAAGCAAAGGGTCACCAGTTTGATTCCCAGTCAGGGCACATGCCCGGGTTGCAGGCCAGGTCCCCAGTAGGGGACACATGACAGGCAACCACACATTGATGTTCCTCTCCCACTCTTTCTCCTTCCCTTCCCCTCTCTCTAAAAATAAAGAAGGAAAATATTTAAAAGTAAAAAAGGACATACCCTATGATTTTATGTTATGAAGTGCTAGAACATGCAAAACTAATCTATAGTGATAGAAATCAGAAAGTTTTTGATCCAGATGTGGGGAACAGTGAATGCGGGGTCTGCTTGGAAATGAACATGAAGACACTGGTAATAGAAATGCTTTGTTTTGTGGTTAGGTGGGCATATAAAATTTCTGAACTCATGAAATTGAATAGACAAAATCTATACATTTTATTGTATGTCAAATTATAAGTCAATTTTTAAAAATGCTTGGAAAAAATAGAAGCAGGAGGACTCTTACACTAACTTAGTAAAGCTGAATTGTGGGGTCCTTGAAATTGGTCAGAGGGACAGAAAACAGAATTACTACTTCTTTTAGGCAAACTCCTTCAGTGTTGTATAATTGTCTATATTAGAATTTATCAGTGACTTACTATAGAATGTCCACAGGGATATAAGTCCCAAGTTTTTAGTGGTCGACTTACCTAGATTTTTTTAAAGAAAATCACTTTATTAGGGTATGATCAATGTACTAAAAGCTATACATATTTAATGTATACAATTTAATAAGTTTAGGGACAAGTACACATGTTTTAAACCATCACCACATGCTATAAATATATCTACCAACTCCAAAAGTTTGTTCCTGCTCTCATTATTATTATTTTTTGTGTGATTAAAAACTCTTAAGTGTAGCTTCAAGTCAAGAGGAAAGTTGGGAGCCACAAACAATCACAAAATCCTTTGTATTGCATTTGTCTCTGTAATAAATATTATTGTTTGCATTCCAAAGGTGAAATCCAAATACAATTTTTATTGTTATCTATTGAGATTGTAAATTTTTTCAAATTTGTAAAAGGACATGTATATGCTCATTTTTTTAAATTAAAGTATACCAAAATATATAATTGCATATGAATCTCTCCTTTTCTAAGCGATGTTCTTCCAAATTTCACTTTCCTAGTCTTTAAAGATGTTGAATGTAGTCTTTCAGGCCTTGTTTATGAGCATAAATATTTAGGATGCTCCTGTAATAAAGTAGAAAATAGGCATTTTTAGTATAGCATTACATTGATGGGTTTGCTCTTGCCCTTTGAGACATACAGACATACCAGAGGAACAAAGGTGACCCTTGCTTAGAATTTGCTTTACTTTCACAATTATGCCTTGATCACCTAAAGGGAAATGCTTAGCTAAGCTTGGCACCAGTGTAGATTACAATTGAAAAAGACAGGGGCTCTGCTTTCAAGAAGTATGCAATCTAATTAGGAGCACACGAGAAGTAAAAAATGACTTTGATACAATGAAATAAGTCAAACACCAAAGAGGAAGAGTTATATCACTTTGGCATTCCAGTCATTATATAATAAACATTGGCAAATTTAAAAAGTTATAGCTGCCTTTGCAATTACAAATTTCCGATACCTACTAAGAAAGCTTTTGCAGTGTACTTGGGATTGATGAAGTCTAGCCGGCAGTGGTGACTGTTTCAAGCATTGGTTTCAACCACCTGTCACTCGGTTGCCGTGAAGCTACTTATATGCCCACATAAATTTGGTTGGAAAATCAGTATAATCACTCATACAAATTTCTAGAGATCTCTGTGATTCACATGGTCTGGCCTGAAGTATTGTGTGTGTGTGTGTGCGTGCGCGTGATTCGATAGCTTGCCTAGGTTATACAATAAAATACTGAACAAAATAAGAGCTTCAACACTAACTCCTCTAGGTGCATAAAGTATTAACTTGATTCTCTTGTTTAGGCACCATTACTATGTGACAAATAACCCCTCCCCTCTGCCAAAAATAGTAGCCTCTTAAACATAATGAAATGCTCATACTTTCTGGGGTCAGTCATTCAGATAGTGTGCACTGGTAATGGCTTGCCTTGCTTGTGCCCCCAAATGCCTAAGCCATCAGTAAGGGAGACAGTGGAGGTGAGTCAGTGGCTGAGGATTGGAATTATGTGGAGGTATCTTCACTCCCATTTCTGGTGCTGGCTGTCACCTGGGACTTCAGCTGAGTCTGTTGACCAAAATACCTAAACAGAACACTTCCATGTGTCATGGACTTCCTCAAAGAATGCTGACCTCAGAATAGTCAGATTTCTAACATGACAGTTCAAGGCTCCAAAAGTATGTGCCCTAATTGAGCACTGCAGTAGCAGCATTGTCTTTAATTACCTAGTTTCAGAAGTCCTGTCAGAAACGTCATATTCACCATGCTCTGTTGTTTATAAGAGTTACTAAGGCTAGCCCAAGTTCACAGGAACAGGAATTATATCTCAGTTCTTGATGGTATATATGTCAGTGAATTTGAGAGCATCTTAAGGAAATTGCTACATCTACAAAAACAAATTAGAGAAAGCTTCTCATTTCAATGAGAAAAATAATTTTAAAAAAATGCTATCCTCCATGAAAGTCCAATTTTGTGACAAAGGAATGCATGGAAAAAGCATATGCTACCATACAGCTATCTTAAATCAACTACTGTGAAATCATTTTGTACATATTACATCAACCAATCCAAATTCCTACTGAGGTAGAGATATGTGATGTTCCAAAACCATGTTTCCTTCCATTGTCAATCCTAGTGAGAGTTTTGCAGCCATCACTGAGATACTTAACATAACTATTGTTGCATTTGAATGCATCAGATTTGGGAAAGATTAAAAATCTTCTGAATTAAAATTTTCTTTAAGGTGATAATATACTATACTATATAATA
Source organism: Carollia perspicillata (assembly GCA_004027735.1). Lineage (NCBI taxonomy): Eukaryota > Metazoa > Chordata > Mammalia > Chiroptera > Phyllostomidae > Carollia > Carollia perspicillata. The sequence continues at coordinate 8,796 of PVKM010000315.1, read as the reverse complement.
TATTACATAGTTATGAAGATCTATGGAAATTAGCAAATATCTTAGAGTGTAAATTTGTTAGTTCTAGAGTGTTTATGTTTTTGTTTAATTTCACTTTGGTTTTGGAGATCTTAGAGTGCAGGAAATATACTATGTCTTATAAGTTATGCAAAAAAGTGTAATGGATGTTGCATCCATATAAAAGCCCCACTATTTACAAGGAGAGAAAAGAAATACATTAAAAAGTGTTTGTAAGGAAGGAAGAGTTGAGAGAATGAAGGCTTCATTGCAGATGATGCCATTGCATTAGATAGGCCCTCTTCAAAGTGCTAAAGCTCTTTAAATGTATACAATTGTAGAAAAACAATGAAATAATTACCATAAAGATTCATTTTCTGATGTAATAAGTTAGACATTAAATAACAGCATTTTCCTAGTAACAGAAACACTACTCCTTTTAGCAAACATTTTAAGAATTTTTCTAAATTATATTTGATGGTATACATTACCTTTAAATTAACACACATGATATAATTTAAACTTTTGGGCAAATAGTATATTATTAGGTAAATCAGTTATTACACTGCTTTGAGTTCTGATATTCTCATCAGAAACATAAATCATGAAACTACCTATATTTAGTTTAGATGGACTCAATCTAATACTTTTATTTTTATATGTTATATTTTTGTCTGTGTGTCTGTGGGGTAGAGAAAGTATTGGTAAGGATGGGATTTCTGAATGTTTTAGGGGAAAAAACTACTATTCCCATAACCTAGATTCATTAATTAATATCATGCTATTAATTGCCACATTTGTGCATAGTGCCTGTCTCTGTCTCTGTCTGTATTGATGTACATATATGCACACACATGTCTTTGTTGAAGCACGTGAAAGTAAATTGCACCCTGACTGGTGTGGCTCAGTGGCTTGAGTGCCGGACTGTGAACCAAAGGGCCACTGGTTCAATTCCCACTCAGGGCATTTGCCTGGGTTGCAGGCCAGGTCCCCAGTTGGGGGTGTGTGAGAGGCAACTGCACATTGATGTTTCTGTTACTCTCTGTCTCCCTTCCTTCCCCACTCTGAAAATACATTAAAAATATTTTTTTAAATTAAAAGAGTAAATTGTGATATCATATATATTCTAATAGATCTCATGAGAACAACATATATAACCCAAATATCATCACAAACACAGATTTATTAATTTAGCAGTAGGATCATATTCAGTTACATGGTATTCCAAGTAATGTTCTTATGTTCCTTTTTAAAAATGCAGAATTATGTATTGCATTCAGTTATCATGTTTCTGCATTGCCATTTAATCCAGAAGAGGACCGCCTCATTTGTATTTATTCCATTGACATTTTGGAGGCATCCAGGTCAGTTGATTTACACACAGCCCTACAACCTGGATTTCTCTGTTTCCACATGTTTAGATTCACATTAAGTGCCTTTGTTAAGATTTCTCAGGAGATGATGTGTTTTCTTTTGCTTCACATAAAGGAGACACATAATGTCCCTTTAGTTTATTATTGGGAATGCTATGTTGATAATTTAGTTAAGCTGGATTTCTTCAGGTTTATCTTTTGTGAGAATACCCTTTTGTATGGAATCAGTAGGGTGATACTTTTAAACATAGTAAATTTTCAAGTCCCCCCAAACTTTCATCCAGTGGTGTTATCATACATGGATGATCCCTGCCTGAAACAAAGATCACTTTGTTCACTGCTAATTGTGACTTTCTAATTTTTTATTTCATCTGTTTTTTAGCAGTCATTATTGTATAAAGAAAAACTTACCCTTCCATCACCATTCCCTCTTTTTGAGTAGTACACTGTGGACTCAATGGATCCCCCCACCCCCGCCCACAATTGTCTGTTACAGCCTTCATGGTTGCTATCTTTTTGATGCTCAATTTAACCAGATTTGGTCAGTGGGAGCCTGTTCAAGCTGACATACCATATTTTTGGACCATAAGATGCACCCAAGTTTTAGAGGAGGAAAATAGGAAAAATTTTTTTGAAGCAAAAAATGTGGTAAAATATTTAATAACATAAATAACATAATACTTCACCAACATAAATGTAAGCTACATTTGGACTACTAGATGCATCCCTATTTTCCTCCCAAATTTGGGGGGAAAGTGCATGTCATAGTCTGAAAAATATGGTATTCTCAGTGATATGTGAGCAAGTCTTTGGCAAGAAGTTCCAAGCTCTTAGTTTTTTTTTTCCATATGCAGATTTGGAGTCTTCTATTTGAGGAGCCCTGGTATTTTTAAAGAGTAAGCGTATTTAGAAAAAATATTTGAGTGTTCAATGGTGTGATGGTAATCAATTTATGGCCTCTCAGTTCTAGTTGCTTACATCAACATATAACCTACGGTAATAAACGACATTCCTTTCAGCCTATCTCCTCTAAAGTGAGCCTGATGTTCAATTTTCTCAGTAGAGGGCACTGAAGGGACATTGAAAGAAAAAAGGGCCCCTCTGTGGCATGGTGCAACAGCAGTACAGGGGAGGACTTAGGGTGGGCCTGTACCTCAACCATACACCCAGACTTCATGGTCTCTGGTAACCTTGTATCCTTGGCCTAGGAAAACCAGTGTCTCAAGGCTTCTGTCCTATGGCTGTCAAATCCCTCTTCAGGTTCAATGCTGGTCACCTATGGCCTAGAGGGTTTTCAACTCTTTTGCACATGCACACCACTGTTTGATAATTGGTGGCTAATAGTCTTACTTTTTGCCTGCATTGTGAAAGGTTGCTTCCTACTAGTCTAGTGGTTGAGACAAGCTTTAGCTTGAGCAAATCAGCAAACTTCTCTGCTTTCTAATGGATTGAATTATACCTTTACCAATGAGGTTTGAAACTCAGCCTTGGGGAGGGACCCCCTTCCAAGTTTGTCCTGTCTTGGGTACCCCCTTCAGCCAAAGAGCACCATATAGAACTTTCATATATCTTATAGTCATCCAATATGTCAGTTTAATAATTCTTGTTATTCTTATAATTGCCATCTTTGTCTCCTGATTGGACCCAGACTGATACAAGGGTGCTCACTTCAATGAGTGCCCTCTGATTTAGGCTCTTAGAGTAGGCAGAGATAGAATGTGTGCATAAGAAACTCAGATTGATACCACTTCATACCAGTCAGAATGGCCATTGTAAACAAAGCAACAAACCACAAGTGTTGGAGAGGATGGAGAAAAGGGAACCCTAGTGCACTGTTGGTGGGATTGCAGACTGGTACAACCACTATGGAAAACAGTATGAAATTTTCTCAAAAAACTAAAAATGGATCTGCCTTTTGACCCAGCAATTCCGCTGCTAGGATTATATCCTAAGAACCCTGAAACACCAATCCAAAAGAACCTATGCACCCCAATGTTCATAGCAGCACAATTTACAATAGCCAAGTGCTGGAAGCAACCTAGGTGCCCATTAGTAAATGAATGGATCAAAAAACTATGGTACATTTACACAATGGAATTCTATGCAGCAGAAAGAAAGAAGGAGCTGCTACCCTATGCAACAGCATGGATGGAACTGGAAAGCATTATGCTAAGTGAAATAAGCCAGGCAGTGAAAGACAAATACCATATGATCTCATGTTTAGCAGGAACCTAAACAAAACAAACAAACAAGCAAAATATAATCAAAGACACTGAAATAGAGAACAGGATGACAGTGACCAGAGGGGAGAGGGGAGGGAATTTCAGGGGGAAAAGGGTAGGGTTTACAGGAACAAATATAAAGGACATATGGACAAAAACTAGGAGAGGGAAGTGGGGAGGGATGGGTGTAAAAGATAGAAAACTTTACTTGAACAACAATTAAAATAAAATTTTTAAAAAAGAAACTCACATTGATAATCTCAAATTCATAGTTGTATCTCCATTTTCCCACAGTGAGAAACTTGGTTATGATAACATCAATATATTAACCATTTGTACTATCCTATTACTATCCTATGATTCATATAATATAGTTTAGAATCACTATGCCAATACCACTACCAACAACAAACTTACTATGTAAAATTAAACATTTTTGTAGATTTTTATTCTTAAGTTATATCCATTAAGTATTTAGTCAGTCCTGAGTAAAAAATAAATAAATTTATTATTTATTCCATGTGATTATATAATTGGTATGGCATAGAGTTAGGCATATTTCTCTATGTTTTCAAATTTAGGATTTGCTTAATTTCTGTTCTGGTCTTTTTGAAATGTAAAATATTCTTTTATTTAAGGTGGGTGCTGCATTTTTAAGATTTTTTAATTCTAAATCTTCCCTCTATTAGATCACCAACTATCTCAGAATGGTGCTATGATTGCATCCCTAATAGCTCCTTTATTTCCCCAAACATTATAATTTTCTACTTTTAATATTCTCTCCCTTGGGGAGCAAAATGTCCAAATTTGTTAAAATGAAAGTTAAATCCTAAGTAGGCTCTACCTTGAAAGCCTGAGGTGTTATTTTCCAAATAGTATGAGTTTAAGAGCCTATTATTTGTGAGGTAATTTTTTAACATAGAAGGTCTTCCAAATATCTCTGAATATGCAGCAGTAGTCTTTCATATATCTCTGAATATTCAGCAGTATTCAAAATCATTGAGATTCCAAGATGCTTGATTGTCAACAGATGAAATATCATCATACTCCAATGACATGTTAAAATGACCTATAAGGGGATTAATATTCTTGTTAGGATTATGATCAAAATTGTGTGCAAAGGGTGATCTGAAAAATCTGGAAAATAATTATTTAAAAAATTACATGTATTAATTGCTTAGTGTAGCAATTAACTATTGAAATCAACTAAGTACTATACATACATTTATATAATAGAATTTATCATTTTAGTTTGTGTTTTTATACACATAGTATCAAACATTTTTGAACCTTATAAATATTTTCTGTATGTTCAAAAATGAGATTAAATAAAAAGCATGAACATGCAAACCTTACAACTGAATATCATAAATAGAAACAGATAAATGTGATTTTATATCAGACTACTAACAATAATTTAAAAGAATTAATTTCCATGTATATTGCTCTTAAATGTTTGATATAAACATTATACAAAAATCCACTAGTTCACATTTACTTATGAAAATGATGACCATATACATGAGAATACATTCACACCAATATATCCATTCAGTCTAAAGCAGAACATACATTTGCTGATTTTTTTAGTGCTAATTTGCAGCATGCGTAAGAGATAAATCCAGAGTCATGTAAGTGCATATGGTATGTAATGCCTTCCCAGAACTGTATTATGTCATAAAGGGAATAGAAAAAGCATATGTTATAATGTATGTCTAATTATGCAAAGGAGCTATTGGAGGAATAATAATTGAACAAATTGGATTGACCACACATATAAAATAATAAAAATATTATGAGAAGATTGTCCTGATCAGGTGGCTCAGTTAGTTGGTGCATTGTGTGTACACCAGAAATTTGAGGGTTCAATCCCTGGTCAGGGCACATATTTAGGTGGCAGGTTCTATCACTGGTTGGGGCACATATTGCAGCCAACTGATTGATGTTTCTTTCTTATATCAATGTTTCTCCACCTCTCTCTCCCCCACTTATAAAATCAATAAAAAAAGAGTTTATACAAATATTATGAAAAACTTGATTCATGTTCTATGCAAATAATATAAATATTTTGTTGATAAACTTCTAAAAATTTCATTTTTTTATTCACTCCTTTGTATACTGGACTATCATTTTATGAAATTTGATTTCTAATTCTTGGCCAATGTTATAGGTAATTTCTCTTTAATGTAATTATGCAATATTTGATATATACTACCAAGTAGGTTTATTATCTATTATATACTTAATGTATAAATTAAGAAGCAGATGGCCTTATTCCCTTCTAAAAATTCTGAGGAGCAACAAATGCTGAGAAAAAATTCATAACAAATACATTCCATCATGAGCCTTGAACTGGAACTGACCAATTTAAAAAAATGTAGGGATGTTGAGGTACAATCACCCTTTAATCATTGAACTTGGTTTGCCCATACTTTTTAATTCTCATTCTTGCCTCCATAGAGTACCAAGTATATTTTATTTAAGGAAACCACTTTCTTTTGTGGGACTCCTGCTACCATAGTTTGGAATAAAAGTGCTTTTTTGTCTTTACTTTTAACTAGTCTTGATTTCCATTTTTACTTATTTATATTTGTTCATTCATTCATTTACTTACTTAATTAAAGTACAATCTCCTTTGTCATTTAATCATCTTGAATTTATATGTGAGCCTCTTTTGGATTAATGTGGTCTCTATTGCCCCCCAAGATCAAATCTGAGACAGTGGAAAATGTACCAGGACATCAGGGTAACAGACTGAGAGCTGTTCCCCAGTTGCCTCTATTGAAAGGTTTTAGGCCACTTGAACTTTGGATGTTGCTTTTCTTAGAAGCTATAGCTGCTTCTGTACTGCATTTATACATGGAACATTACCTGCTTTGAATATCCTTGATCCCTGCCATGATTTCTGGTTTAAAGGTCATCCTTATGTCATCCTTTAAATAAGGTTTGTGGAAACCTTTCTATAAACAAATAGTATTTTTTTTCTCTGCCTGAATGCACCATGTTACCATTTTTTTCTCTTCCAAACCAATGCAATCCTTACTCAAGTAATGGAACCTTGTGCAGCCTCAGAATTCAATTTTGGAAACTAGTCATAGGCCTCCACCGGTTTAGGTTCCATCTTAAACCTAGCTGGGGTTCCTACTTTTCTCTCTCAATTGCCTGGCTCTTGAAAATGAAACTATGGCTTTCAAAACTCTTAATTCTAAATACTGGCTTTTTGAAGTTCTTTTAGATTTCAAAAGGTAAACAATGACTCCTTCTCTTGTTCTCCAAAAATAACAAAGGACTCCCTGAGGAAAACAGTACTCCGGCAGCATAAGGTAATATTCAAAGAAAAGCACATTAATAGATTTCAAAATATTATCTTTCAACAGAAACGATGACTTAAAAGAAAATATTTTTATTAAACTCATCACTTTCCATTAAGCTCTAAAAGTAAAGATACAAAGATAGTGTCAGACAAATGTAAGAGCATTAATTTACATATATTTTTATCCTTAAATTCTTAAGCCGTTTCTTTAGTTTCACAGTTCTGGAGGCTGGGAAGTCTGAGAGCAAGATCCCAGCATGGTTGAGTTCAGGTCAAAGATGGCCATCTTCTTGCTGGGTCCTCACATGGTGAAAAGCAAAGAGAGAGAAGGCATGCTATCTCCTGTCTCTTCTTCTAAGGGCACTAATCCCATCCTGAGGCCTTCACCTTCATGAACATATTGCCAATCAAAGGCCCCATCCCAAATACCATCACATTGGGGATTAGAAGTTTAACATATAAATTTTAGGGTAACACATTTAGTACATAGAATTTATTTAGTTTAGTTTTAAAAAGATGATGTTTCAAGTAATCTTGAAGTCAAAACCGCAACATTACTTAGATTTACTTTTATATTGGCAATTACATCCTCTATTATATCAAATTAGTGAAAGGAAAACATGGTCCATTTTAGTTAGTGAGATACCAAACTCCCTCATCAGTTGTCTTGATTTTGCTTTAACCTTTCCTCACATATATATTACTTTTTAAACCTACTAAGTAACATATAAGTAACCCTGTGGAGTATACAAAACATGAAAAGTTATCTAATACTTATGCCTCCATTTTGTCATTTGCAAATTTTGAAATTAACAACATGCTCAACCCAGAGTTCTTATGAAGAATAAATAAGATAATGTAGGTATCAATTGCATTGCACAGGAGGTGTTCAATATGTCAATAATTTTTCCCCATTTAAAATTTTATATTCAGTTTGTTTGTTTACTGAATTTGTTGATTCTATATAACCGTTTTGTGATCGAGTCTAGGATTTTCTGTGTATAAAATCATGTCATCTCTAAATATAGCCAATTTTACTTCTTCCTTTCAATTCTGATGCCTTTTATTTTTTATTTTTTCTTGATTAATATCTCTGTCTAGGATTTCCATTACTATGTTGAATAGGAGTAGTAAGAGTGGGTATACCTGTCTTGTTACTGATTTCAGGGAAAAAGTTTTCAATTCTTTACCATTGATTGTGATGTTAGGTGAAGACTTGTTATATATGGCTTTTATTATGTTAAAATATATTATCTCTGTGCCTAATTTGTTAAGAGTTTTTATCATGAATGGATGCTGATTTTTGTTAAGTGCTTTTTCTGCACTTATTGAAATAATTATATGATTTTTACATTCATTCTATTAATGTGCTATATTATATTTATTGATTTGTGTATGTTGAACCATCCTTGCATGTGATCTTTTCAATGTGCAGCTGAATCGGGATCACTAGTATTTTACTGAGCCTGCAATTTTCTTTTCTTGTTGCATGTCCTTTCCTGGTTTCAGCATCAAGATAATGCTGGCCTCAAAAAATAAATCTAGTTGTTTGCTTAGTTTGCTTTTGTTTTAGGTGTGGTTGTTAGTAAATGTGAGTTTGCTGTCTTTTTACTGTTCATATTTTTATCTTCTTCTTAGATAAGTCCCTTTAACATGTCACATAATAAGGGCTTGGTGGTGACAAACTCCCTGAACTTGACCTCATCTGAAAAGTGCTTTATCTGCCCTTCCATTCTAAATGAAAATTTTGCTGGATAGAGCAATCTTGGATGTAGGTCCTTGCCTTTCATGACTTGGAATACTTCTTTCCAACCCCTTCTTGCCTGTAAGGTCTCTTTTGAGAAATCAGCTGACAGTCTGATGGGAACTCCTTTGTAGGTGACTGTCCCTA